>BMAO01023836.1:0-33116 GCA_019973975.1 Trichonephila clavata | reverse complement strand
GCATTCACCTCGAACACTCACTCCTGATACAACAGAAACTATTACATCTCTTCAGTTTTGGAGCCTGTTATTCGGAAATATTTGAAGGAAAAACACAAGGTAAAGTTTTAAACAGGACCACACAAAATCTCATATGGTATATAACATTCCATAATTTATTCCCTTTAGGTTACACCACTTCTTTGCTCCCATCTCCTGATTCATCATCCACCAAATACATATAATTCATATATAGCAACAAAAAAAAAAAGGTTTGGCACATTTCACCTTTTGTAATGTCAAATGAAATTTAGCAACATATGCAAAGAAAACATTTCAGAATTGGACATATATCAAGAAAACATTCAGCAAATCACAATAATTGCCAACTATAGTTACTACGTAAAGATTGTGCCTCTACTGAAATGGCTCACATATAGGGGTGGGGAGACTTGCCTTGTCTACAAAGGCTTGAGTGCTAAAATACAGCCCATTTGGGAAGAGCTATATTCTATTAATAAAATTAAGAATACATACTCGAGGATCCCAGACTTCAAAATTAAGCTTATTTTCTTCAGGTTGTTTCAACAAAACTGGTTTGGGCCATAACCTAATAAAAAAGTTAAAATATTAGTAATCATAAGCATTTTTTTTTAAAAAAAAATTTACTAGCTTAAAAATACTATAGCATAAAAACTGTAAGCAAACTTTTAAGTACCGAATGAATACGAGAAGCACGAACTAAAAAACACGAACAGAAATTTTTAAATATTAGAATATATTTTTGACACACATAACAAAAAACATACCACTGGGAAAATACAAGGAAAATTTATGCACTAAAGTAGAAGCTGTTGCATTAGGGTATAATTGACAAGTCCTAGCAACCAAAATTGCCCAAGATACACCTCCCAAGTAGCCCAAAACATTAGAATAAACACCATGCCCTAAAACAGAAAAAGCATAAAAATTAAGTCAAAGAAACTTTAATAAAGTTTTACTATAAAAATGATTCTTTAAAAAAATAATTATCTTACTCTTTGCCCAAAGTTTTATGGAACGCAATGCTAAACGAAAACTTTCTATATTTGGAACAAGATTATGAATTTCATCTGTTCCTCTACAACCTGTGGAGACAAGAAAACATACATACATATTTCTAACATTGATTTAAGTTTACATAAAAAAAAATCCATGCATATTTTTAAAAGAAAGAACTAACAACTAAATACTCTTAAAAACTAAAACTCAGTTCCGATAAAAACTAGTACTTAGTTTACGCTCATCAAGAAAATATTTCATTGTTTCCAACTTTTCACATAAATTTAAAAAAAATTCTTCCAATATTGTGTGAATTAGTATAAAAGTAATTTATTGGAAGTTTAGCACATTTTAAAAAGCATTCGATAACGAAAGATCAACATTTAAGTACAAAAGACTTAACCCCATCATTTATACTAATAAATACAAAGACTACAAAAATTAATTGTAATATTATATATTTGCATAAAAGAAATTTATGAAATGAAATCTAAAATTTAATTTTGATTAATTATGAATAGATATAACTTAACAGGGAAAATACATAACATTTCTATTTTTTTAATATTGCAAAATATTATGCATTACTGTAAAGGATTTATATATTCCATGTTTAATATTTTACAAAGAGAAAGATACTTTTAAATTATTAATTAATCAAAACAGAAAAAAATTAAGATAAAGATTAAAGGAATTTACTCTCAATATTAATCAAACTAACAATCGAAGCATAAAAATAAAAAATCCATGTATATAATTTCTTTTTAAAAAAATTCAGCATTAACAACTTCAGTAATTTTGTACAAAACAAGAACATTTCTTTTAAATAGTCTCAGTAAAAAATGCTCAGAAATCAAGATTTGATTATGAATGAGGGAAAGTTAAAAGTGCAATTTAACAGCAAGCTACTAGGGTAAGATTTTAAAAGTTTCTAATACAAATAAATGCATTTAAAATGAGCAGATGTTTATGGAGATAAATTAAAAACATTCAAGAAATCCTTACTGTTAAGACTCCGCACGCATTTATGATCCAAGTTCTTTAAGAGACTAACATCTCGAAGATCTTGGTTCTCAGGAATGTCTTTGAGGGCTAAGCGTGCGAACAACATATCAAGCTAAATTAATAAAAGAAAGATTACAAAGAACTTAATGGTACATGAATTTGATAAATATTGCATTTAATATCTATAAATATAATTTTAAGAAATAATTGATTGAAATGCACAAGAAACTTACTTCAATTCCATCAAATGTCATTTAATAACAGGTACATATGCTTCTTCAATAGCCTGAAATTAAACAAAACAATGGAATTCACATATGTATAAAAAATGAGCAATATCTTCTTTGCTGATGTTTTCATTAATTTCAAATACATTATTGCATATCTGTATAAAAATGCTATCTTCTTGTCATAAAGTATGACACATTAGGAATAACAAACCAGTTTATTACTATTTATTAAACTTATATTATTAACTAGCCGTTAACTCCCGCTTCGCTGGGTATTTCATGATGTTTTATAAATATATCTGTTTATATTCTGACAGACAGACAAAAATTTTAAAAATTGATTTTTTGTTATGAGTACCGTATAAACTTTTAGTGCATTAAGTAAAAAGCTGCTAATTTGAAATTACAAACACACACTTTAATTTTATTTATTTGTATAGATATAGATTAGGATTATAATAACTATTGTTTAAATGTGACTAAAAAGGTAAATAAAAAAAAAAAGAAAGGATTAAAACTAACTGTAAAACTTATCAATTTTTTGTTCCTTGCATTGCTTTTTGCTTATGAAGCCTTGATTTATTATTTTTAAAAGTGCATCCGAAACAGCCGATGCTCTACTTAACTGAACAGTGAGATAACTATCATAAAAAAAAAATTATGGCACGTGTCAGTGTATTATCATGTGCGCGTAACACTATTATGTCTCATGAAGAGCATCGGTCGCCAGTAACCAAAACAACGATTTCATTAGCTCAGCTTGGCGTTCATCTTGGCATTCAGTTTCACGTTCATCCATATAGTTTCCGTTCCCGTAAGAATACGGGAATAAAATATAGCCTATGTTACTCCCCGTTAATGTAGCTTTCCATTAGTGAAAGAATTTTTAAAATCGCAACAGCCGTTTCCGAGATTAGCCAGAACAAACAGACAGACAAAAATTTTAAAAATTGGTTTTTTGTTATGAGTACCGTATATACTTTTAGTGCATTAAGTAAAAAGCTGCTAATTTGAAATTACAAACAGACACTTCAATTTTATTTATTTGTATAGATTTAAATTATAGGCTACTTTTTTAAAAAACATTTTAAACTTGCCAACATACCATCAAGAATGCGTGTTTCACATTAAATTTAAAAGAAGATTTTTTTCCTTTTTTAAATGATTAACAATACATTAAAGAAAATTGACACAGAACAACGGATGCAAAATTCTTTTACAGAAAAATAAAAACAAAATATATCACTCAACACAAGTATTCTTAAAAACTGCATACTTTTGCATCCAAACATAAAAATTTTTAAAAAGTACCAGTATGAGTTAAGTTATACAATTCATACCATAATACTCAAGAAAAATAATTTTAAAAAATTTTACTCTAAGATCTTGTACTTCAGGTTGTTTTCGCAAAAGCTCAACAAATGAAGTAAAGAAATCAGATCTTTCTACATGTCTTGGGGCAACACACAGGATGTCAATATCAGAACCTACAAATGATAATAATGGTTTTAATAGAAATAATTTACAACTAATATCAGTTGTTCAGATATAGGAAAAAATATTACCTTTTGTGTGCACTCCCAATCTATATGAACCAAACGTATACATTTTCCCACTTACTGTTTCAGCTACATTTGGAGGCATATTCTAAAATAAAAACATGCTTTACTATTTGCATTTAAAGATAAGATTTTTTATCATTACAAAATAAGAAAAGTCTCTTACTTTTTTAATACTTATTTCTCGAATCCATTGTTTGAACAACTGAATTATTTTATTCAAAACTTCCGTCCTAGCAAAAAATAGGAAAAGAAATTGGAATTGAAATATAATAAAGAAACATTAAAGTATTTGTGCTGTAAAGAAGTTATATTTTTAGAATAAGAGAACAAAAATGACAATGCCTTTGTTTTTTAGAGTTAGGAATTGAATTCAATCCAACAAATTCAGAAGCAACTACAATAAAAATTAAAGGTACAAAATGTATGGAATTTGTAATAAAAAGCTTATATATTTTATATAAAAATATTGCAATATCTATATCATCTTTAATAACATTTTATAAAATCTTTTTAAAAATTAAGTAATTTGATTTTTAGGACTCTGATAAGTTTAAGAAGAAAATGTCCAAGATAAGCCTTCCTCCCTATTCTGCTTTTCTTCCCCTTTTTTAAAATTTTTTTTTCTTGGCATGCATAGTTACCAAAAGAAACAAAATAATATGTTCCCTGATGAGTAGTAAGAATGTTTTCAGTTAACAAGTCTCTTATTTATATATGGCACCATAAAATTATAATTATCCAGTTAAAATCTTTTAATTTAATCTGAAAAAAACTAATAATCATTTTACCAATATTTTTTATGCATGGAAATCAAATGTAAATATATAACTTTGGATCTACAGTTCAATATCATAACGTGTAATATTTTTGTATTTGGTTGAAAGTTCTTTCAGAATTCTATCTTATCCCCAAAATCCGGAATTTAATTTTGCTCTTGGCAAATTAAATTCCTAGAACACATTCACATTGGCAGAGCTCAGGTACCTACCTCCCTCTGGGAAGGAAACTGTGCATCAAAATTACCAGCGACAATGGGTATCGCCTACATGGTGCCGCACTAAAAAGGGATATCAACCCCTGGGGAATGTAACAGGTAAAAATACCAATCTGCAGCCGAATTGGGGGGGAGAATCTGTGACGTAATACCGTATAGTAGTTCTTCCAAACATTTTTATTTTCCAGAATGGTCAACGTTTGATAATTTTACGGCTGGCCGCTGAGGATAGGACGTTGATTATTTATATTTTAAATTGTTTTGATTTTATCATTTAATTGTATTTAAACATGCCTTCAGAATAAAATTCAGTTGCACCAAAAAATGATTACAAATAATTTTACATAAAATATAAAGCAATTTCTATGAAAAGTCGCATAATCACGAGAAAAATACACCCCAGTAAATATAATGGAAATAATTTAATGCTCCTTGAGTGGCTGATACACTTTGATCCATCGACCTTAGGTTGGGGATCACTGTTTTATGGTACTGGCGCCTTCTTTAACAGGTTAAATGAGTTTACTTTTATTTTCCGCAAACATCACATCATAGATATTCAGCAACCAATAATCTCTGGGTTCCTTCTTAGTAGTCATTTTAGTATTTTATATATTAGTTATTAACTTCGAAGAAGGAAATTTCAGTAAGAACCTGCCCCCCCCCCTTTGCAGCATCAACTTGAATTTTGGGCAACTAGCCGTCGAATAGTTGTTTCAATTCTATAGACCATGGGTCGGCAACCTTATAGCTGCTGCGCGTCAATCCAATCTACCAATATGATTCAGCGAACCACACGGTAGAGCATTTTTGAAACAATTCAAAAATTTCCAAATTTGTTGAGTAGTGCAAAGTGACACTGAGAATTGTACTGCGTGCCACACGTGGCACGCGTGACATGGGTTGCCGACTCATGCCGTAGACCATGGTCCCTTCTCCGACACTATAGATTGCTCCTCCATTTTCAGTGAGTGAGTGTTGGGGTTTTTGGCGCTAGAGCCATCTTAGGCCAAACTGCGCCAAACAATTGCAAAATATCTAAAAAATTTGATTCAAAAGGTAAAAGTTTGGTAGAAAGCTAAAATCTCTAGTTTATTAAAAAAGTCATTTTCTAAAAATTCAATAAGAAATAAAGGATGGTGGGGAAATCCCCACCAAGTTCAATAAAGTAATTTTTATCAATAATTTTTAAAACTTGTCATGTTGGAATTAAAACACCCTTGTAATATGTATTCCTCCCTACTACAACAAAATCGGAATTTGATTCAAACTCATCTTCTTCCACGTCGTATGTAATCATGTCCACGTCGTCAGTTGTGTACCCTATTGGTGCCGATTTTTTTGGTTTATGTGGAGCCATCTTTATTTCTATTCTAGGTTTTGCACTGTTTTTAGGAGGACGCTTTTTGTATGAGATTTTGAAGCCTGGGGTACAGAAGATGTAGTTGTAGTTGGTAAGCTATTGAATGTGCAGGTTTTAGGTTCAGATACAAGGGAATTTGTCACAGTGGACAAAACTGTAAACATATTGCATGTAGAAGGGGGAAGTGTTTGGTGGGATGAAGGTAATGCAACAGAATGCAGAAGACTATTGGACGTGGAGGGAGCAGTAGTAAGCATAGGAATAGGTGGCTGACAATCTGATGATGAAATAGTAAGAGAAGATTCGGATGGTAAGAGTTGTACCTGAGTTAATGTAGAGGATTTGGTAACTGTATGGACCGAGGACGATATATTTGGCTAAGGAACGGATTTTATTGGTTGTAGCAATTTCAATGGTGGACAAACTATTTTGGTAATATTTTCATCTGTTTGTGAGGAATTGTTTACAGTTAAAGGTTTAGCAGCCTGAGCATAAGTTTGAGATGGTCATGGGGATATTAATTTTTGGGCTTCTACATATGATATATTTTATTAGTTTTAATAGTTTGGATTTCTTTTTCGATTTTCCATTTAGGACACATTTTTGAATCGGCGGAATGGGATTGAGAGCAGTTAATACATTTAGGCTCTAGAATGCAATCTGTGGAAGCATGTCCAACAAATGCACATCTAGAGCAAGTTGTCCACGACAGGAAGTTTGTGAATGTCCGAACCTCTGACACTTAAAACAGCGCAGAGGATTCGGAATGTACGGACGTATTTTGCAGTTAAGGTATCCAGCTTTTATAGATCCAGGAAGATTTGGGCTATTGAAAGTTAAAATCAAGTGTTTCGTAGGAATATTTGTTGTATCTTTTTTAATTGTAATTCTTCTGACCTGAATTACACTCTGGTCAGAAAATCCTTCAAGGATTTCTGCTTCCAAGGTGGACAATAGATCAGGTTCAGAAATGAAACCACAGCTGGAGTTGAGGGATTTGTGAGGACTCACTGTCAAAGGAGATTCTAAAAATGTTGTTGCTAACAAAAAAGATTTTGTTTGCAAAGCAGAGGAAGTTTCAACCAGTAGGTCAACAGAACGTAATTTTTTCACGGATTTAGGTTCTCCACTTATTCTTTGAATAGCTTTCTGGATTGCAAAAGGAGATTTTCTAAACATTTCGTTATTTGGTAATGATAAAATTAAAGATCTAGTGTAGGTAGACATTTTGTCAACGTTAAGAGTGGGTAAAATAAGGCCTTTACCCGGGCACTGCTGTATTGGATCCATAAGCGAGATATAAACTTCATTCTGGCGTGCCTCCACCCACCACGGAGTCCAACAAGGGAGGCAGTGTGCCGGTCAACTGACAACAGTCAGGCACGGCGCTTACCTGGAGTACACCCAGAATATAGTGCTACAGCATCAGGGTGACGATCCAACGGGTAAACCCGCCACCCCTTATCTGCAGCACTAACCCTACAGCAATGTCTCTCCAGGGACACCGGAGAGAGGTATCACCAGCCGATTGACAAGAGTGGGCTCACTCCTGCCTCCCATCTACAGCGAAGCATGGGCCAAAGGGAACGCAAAGGTATACCCAGGACACCATTTTCCTCCTTACGGGACGCCGCACACGGCAAACATGCGGGTCGGAAAGCCAACAGTGTTAGTAAAAAAAAATCAAATTTTCAAAATCAATATATTTAATGAAAATGAAGGGGAAAATATAATTTAACGCAATACAAAATGTGAATAAAAATATTAGTAAATTTAATTTTTTTATTTTAATAATAAATTCTAATAAATAATTCGAAGCATGTTCGTTCGAAAATTTTTGTCTGTGGTCTAGACGTGAAAAGAAGAAAAGTGAAAATTGAATGACAAGGAAGAGGGTCGAAAATAGAGAAGGATCACTAGGGTACCCCGGGGAGGTGAATCCCGTGTTTACCAAAGACAGTAAACCCCTTGGGAGAAGGAAAAGATCAATAGGGTACCTCGGGATTGTGACACCCGTACTCACCTAAAGAAGGCGAGCCCCCTGAGGGGTAGCACAGGGAAAAAAACAATTTTTTGTTGAACAAGTTAAAGTAAAATTGAGTGTTTTGACATTTCCGAACAAACAGCAATGTACAACTAACAGATTCTGAGCCTGACACATGCATTAAAAGTTTTATGTTTTGCCAATATTTGAAAGGAATCTGAGATTTATTTCATACTGTGCCAGTTTCTCATTAGGCCTTCTATAGAATGCCTAGGCAACGCGTGAAATAAGAATCATTTCCTACATTGCCGACGAGATTTAGGCATTCTATAGAATGTCGGATTTCATACTTTGCCGGTAACATATATACTAGCCGTTAGCCACCCGCTTTGCTGGGTATTTCATGATGTTTTATAAATATATACTGTTTGTATATATATGTCAGGTTTGAAAAGATTAGCTTTAAAATTAAGGGAGTAATAAATAAAAATAGAGCGAACTCTTTATCATTGCGTAAGGATTTGTGGGTAAATAAGCCTATTTAAAGGTGGAGCGAGCGCTGACGAAGGAGAACGCGTACTGGAAAGGCTTAGCTGGTGGACTCCTGGCCGGATTACTATCTATTGTTATACTCAGTTGCGCGCCCAAGGGCCGCCATATTGGATATTGGATGATTCAAGCAGAATAAAGAAGCCTTTTGTAGAGATGATGCCCTCCTTATTTAACCCGCAGGCCTGGGGCCTGTCAAGAGCCGGCTGGACACCGCGAGGAAACTCAACATATGCCACGAAACCAAGAAAAAGAACTTTAGGAATTTATTTTTTCAAACTAGCGACTGCATTAAAAACGACACAAAAATGGAAGAGGATTCTCTCCGTCAGGAGTCACCAATGGACACTTCAAAACAATTTTTTTTACCTGAATTTGATACTAATAAGTTTAGTTCTTTTAAAAGTTTTCTGGACTGTTTTGATCAACAATGCCTGGAATATATCAAAAAGACGAACATTGGAAACAAAAAAACCTTCCAAAATACCTGACAGGAAGTTACCTCAAATTTTGGTATGATAATAAACTATTTAATAATATTTATCAAGAAAATAGAGAATTATCAATTACGGTATTCGATGTGACCAGACAAGAGGAGATACAAAAGTTCCCACAACCTAAAACTAGAAGACAACAAAAACTTGTGATTTAATTTTTTACCGAAAAACTTGCCCAAGGAAAAAAAATTAATTATGACGACAGTTCCATCGTGGAACATGTGACATTATCTAGTCCTATCGAATTGCAAAGATTCTTAATTATTCAAAAGATTTCTACACCCTGCCAATGGATTGCGACAATGAGGCGACTAATAGCCGTGACACCGGACAATTCAAATCGAAATGCGGGAGAAAGTGGAAGTTCAAGAACATGGAATACTCGTAATCAAGCATACGGCAATATAAACACAGGAACTGATCCACTACCATTCCAATCAAGAGGATATAGACAACCACATTAATCGCACATGGTGCGTTTCAATGAAAGGTCACAATTTAACAGTCAACCTAGGCAGTTTGTACAAAATCAACACAATTTTTGCCCGCCCAGAAATAATGAAAATGTCTAAGGACATAGATGATAACTACTCATCAAATCAACGGTATGTTCCAAGCAGTTTTTTACTCTAGTTGACACAGGAAGCAATGTGTCATTAATTCCAATAAATTTATCTAAACAACTTAAAAATTTTAAGGTTTTAAAAAATAGTAATGTAAAAATAAATCAAACTTGTGGGACTATTCATCCCAAAGGTATAATTACAGTTTCCATGAATATCGGTAGTATATCTAAACAAATTGATTTATTTGTAATTGATACTGAATTGCCTTATATTATTTTAGGACTTGAATATTTACATTTATTTAAACTTGATATTAGTATTCGTAAAATGTGTGTTTTTCAATTTCGTAAAAATTTAAGTAATGTTAAAATTTCAAATAATAAGTGTGTCAGTGAATTGAGAACATATCATGGGACATATTGTAAAACTCATAAAAATGATAAACTTGTGAACTATTCCAATGCTAATCATGAAAATAAGAGTAATGTTAATAACGGTTTAGATCAAATACCAGACAGCCCTGAAGCTGATCTGGAAAATATTGTTTAACCCAGCCATGGTTGTTGAGGACACAATATCAAAACAAACTAGTGAGCAATGGGAAGATTTAACTGAACTTCTTGACAAATTTCAAAACATATTTTCACAAAATACATTTGATGTAGGTTGTATCAATTTGGAGCCACAAAGAATTCATTTAATCTCAGACCTTCCTATAAGTTTACGCCCCTATAGAAATAGTCAACAAGAATCTAAAGAAATACAAACACAGATAGAAGAATTGTTAAAAGCAGGTTTTATTAGACCCTCCCATAGTCCATATGCTGCCCCTGTAACTTTAGCATACAAAAAGGATGAAGGGAAAAAATCAAGATTATGTATTGATTATAGAAAACTAAACGAAATAACACGAAAAGATTCTACCCCTGTACCTCTGATAGATTTTGTAATTGATAATTTAACTCATGCTAAATTTTTCTCTACTCTCGATTTAACAAGTGGATATTGGCACATAAAAATTTATGAAAAAGATGCAGAAAAAGCTGGCTTTCACAACTAATTTTGGACTCTATGAATGGTTAAGACTTCCATTTGGCTGGAAAAATTCCCCAGCTGTTTTCCAAAGAACTAAAAGACAAATTTTACAAAAATATCAGTTAACTTTTGCTTTAAACTATTTTGATGATATTATAATTTTCTCACAATCTTGGGAAGAGCATTTAACTCATTTAGATAAAATATTTCAAATTTGTAAAAAAGAAAACATTAAACTTAAAAAATCAAAATGTCGGTTTGCACAGGAAAAAATAAAATTTTAGGATATGAAATAACACAAGGTCATTATTCCCCAAGTAATCCAAATATTGAAACAATAAGAAAATGAGCACCACCTAAAGATGTAAAAGAACTCCCAAGATTTCTTGGTTCCATCAATGTTTATCAAAAACTTATTAAAGATTATGCAAAACTTAGAGTACCATTAAATAAATTACTTAAAAAAGATGCAGTTTGGAATTGGTCACAAGAATGTCAGGAAGCTTATCAAAGGTTAAAAAATTGTTTAATTTTAAAACCTATACTTAAATTATACAACTCGCAATATCCATGTCATGTATTTTGTGACGCAAGTCAGGATTCAATAGGTGTAATTTTAAAACAAGAACACCCCAGATGGAACACTTTACCCCATAGCTTATCACTCGAGACAATTACTTAAACATGAAAAGAATTATACAATTTCAGAAAAAGAATGTTTAGCAATTATAGATACCTTAGACAAATTTCACTGTTACCTATATTGATTCAAATTCACAATACATACTGATCATGCTGCTTTACAATAGCTTAAAAGAGTAAAACATTTAACTGGACGTTTATTTCGGTGGAGTTTAAAACTTTCTCAATATGAATATTCGATACTTTATATAAAAGGTAAATTAAATGTTGAAGCAGACATGTTGTCGATGAACCCTGTATGTCATTATACATCACCCATTTGTCATTTTTTAAATACTGATGAAATTATAGAATACCAAAATTCAGAGAACATGAATGATCCAAAATATACAAAATATAATGATGTATTAACTGTTAAGAAAAGGAATTTAATTAAAATTGTAGTACCATTAGCTTTGGGAGAAATTAATTACAACAGCACATGAACAATTTGGTCACCCAGGTGTGAAAAAGATGTTAAAACTAATTTCCCCAATTTATTACTGGAAAGATATTATATTAGATATTTCAAATTTTGTTAAATGTTGTGAAACATGTCAAATAAATAAAAAATCTACACAAAAAAAAGTATGGATTATTAGAAGAAGTTCCTGTAGCAGAAGAACCATTTGAACTGATGTCACTAGACACTGTAGGAGGATTTAATTATCATAATTCACAAAAGAAATACTTGCATATTGTTCTGGACCATGCTATCAGATATGCTTGGACATTTCCATCCAAAAGTGTCACTTCTGAAACTTATACAAATTGCTTAAAACAAATTTTTTCAATTCAATGCCCCAAATAACTGTTAAGTGAAAGAAATGCAGCATTCAACTCTTCTAAATTTTTTAAAACATCATAATATATTAGACAATTACTAACTTCAGCAAATAGACCACAATGCAATGGAAAGAATGAAAGAGTTAATCCGACATTAGTAGCAAAATTAAGATGTAAGGTTAATTCAACTACAAAAATTCCCTGGACAAAATTATTAGAACAAGTTACATATGAATACAATAACTCGCCACATGATGTCACTGGCTTTCCACCTGCATATTTAATGTTTGGAACTTTGCCATCTGACTCACCATTACCTAATCAAGTAAAATTGAACTATCCACCTATACAACAAGAAAGACAAATTGCAGTTAACAGAACAATTAAATATCACAAGATAAATAAACAAAGGTATGATAAACATTATGTTGATGCAAAATTTAAAATTGGAGATTTAGTCCTATATCAAAATTTCTCATACCCTAATTCAAGTAAACTGCAGAGTCCTTATATTGGTCCCTTTCAGATTGTCAACAAACACTCAAATGTTACTTATGAAATAGATAAACCAAATCAATATACAGGAAAATTAAGACATTGTTCATTCTACAAGATTAAAACCTTTTCATTCAAAATCCAATTTCCAATTATGCTAAATTCTGATGCATATTTGTTATAGAGTGTTTTCTAAAACATTTGGGGGGGGGGAGAAGTGCATTGTTATTTTAAAAATAATATAAATAAAAGTTGCTTTTATAAAAAATTTGAATTTAAGATTTGTTTACATTGTGAAAATCAAACTTTAATGTAATTGAAAATTTGTATTGCATTTTTATTCATAATGAAAACATTATTGAAGAAGTATGTTAATTATGGATTGTGTGAAAACATGGTGATGAGGTCAATTTTATGATACATGATGTTATAGAGATTTCATTGTGAGTGTTTGTGATAGAAGTATATTAATTATGGACTGTATGAAAACATGGTGATGAGGTCAATTTTATGATACATGTTATAATAATTTCATTGTGAGTATTTATGATAGAAGTATATTCTGGAAGTTACAAAATATTATGTGATATTCTAAAGATTTTGTTATGGTTATGTATTTTAGAAATAAGTTGGTTGAGTAGTGATCCAAAAGATAATAATAAAGAACTGGGAGATAAACAAGAATTGAACATTGAACTATGATTTTTACAAGAAATAACTGTGTGAAACATTATGACAAGCATAAAAAAAAATGGACATTGATTGAATTTTTTCTGTACTTGATATATCTGAAATACACTTACTTGTTTTTTTTTCTTTGTATTTTATATTTCTAGTGAGATTTTGATATAGTGTTGATGTTGTGTTTATTTTGGTAAATTTCTGTGTTATAGTTATATAATCTTTTCTTTTTTGGGAGCTCCTAAATTGATTTTGTTGTGCATGTGATATATATTCTTCTTAGGTATTTACATAACCAGTATTCCTAAATTCATTTTATTGTGTATGTGATATATATTCTTTTTATGTATTTACATAACCAGTATTCCTAAATATCTATTGTTGTTACGTATTTGATATCTATTCTTTTTATGTATTTACATAACCATTTCGAAGTACTTGTAACTTTTCAACATTTATCACTTTTATTAACATTGTTTACTATTACTACACATCCAGTATGGATTTCACTTGATATTATGTTATGTTGTTTAACACTACTATATTTTTGTGTGTCTAATGTGAATTATCTTTATCTTATGTTGTTTTTTCTTAACCTCATTATTATTACAGTCATAGTTGAAAGTATTAGATGTGTGATATTTTTCTGAAAACAATTCTATGTAACCCAATGCTGTATACCAAAGTTTGATTTTTGTTATTCAATATTATTTTTTACATGTCAAAAGATTCACCAGCTCTCTCTTTTATACAATTATTATATCTTAGATTTTAATTCATTTGGGAATTTGATATCATTGGAATATTGTTATTTTTATCCTCTGGGGACTTGCCAGTAAGGATTGGCCAACCTGGCTGTGCCAGGCTAAAATGGAGGGGGGGGGGTGAATTGTCAGGTTGGAAAAGATTAACTTTAAAATTAAGGGAGTAATAAATAAAAATAGAGCGAACTCTTTATCATCGCGTAAAGATTTGTGGGTAAATAAGCCTATTTAAAGGTGGAGCGAGCGCTGAAGAAGGAGAACGCGTACTGGAAAGGCTTAGCTGGTGGACTCCTGGCCGGATTGCTATCTATTGTTATACTCGGTTGCGCGCCCAAGGGCCGCCATATTGGATATTAGATGATTCAAGCAGAACAAAGAAGCCTTTTGTTGAGATGATGCCCTCCTTATTTAACCCGCAGGCTTGGGGCCTGACATATATATAAATTATTGATTATATAAGTCCTAGTATTAAGAATTCGATTGTACTGATAAATATACTTATACCTGTAACTCTTGCCTCTTGATAAAAAAAGAAAAAGGAAATAACTTTTAATTTGTATTTTCTAAAAATCTCTAAAATTGAAGTATAGAATGATGTTTGAACTTTCGTAACGCTATAACCGAGTGGATTTCCGCAAAACCTATACTCCGTGAAATAAACATGCAAGCCAAATTTCAAGTCTAAATGTAATAGAGAAAAAACAAAATTTTTACTATCAAATACCCCTTGTAATCTCGTTGAGAGTCATTCTCCAAAATAACCGTTCTTAGCGGATTTCAATTTTAAAAAATGCAAACCAAATTCCAATATTATAATCCTTGTAGTTTGAAAAAAAAACATTTTTTTCTCAATACGCCCCAGTAACCCTTTGCCCCCAGGAGTTGATTTCCCTCAAATATATTCTTAGTGGATCCCTATTTAACAAAAAAAAAAAACCATGCTTAACCAATTTCAAGTATGTGGGTCTAACAATTTAAAAACAGGAATTTTTTTCTATAACTCCCCTTGACCCCTCGCAATTCTCCTTAGTCTATTTTCGTTTTACTCTTTTTTAGAAGAACTCTATTCCATGAAAGGAGAATGCATACCAATTTTTAAGCAGGTAGATCTAATAGTTTAAAAACGGAAATATTTAGATAGTATTACGCCCCTTAATCCTCCGAAATGAAACTTGACGGTTGATTTTCGCAAAACCCACTTTGTAGCAGTTCTCTACTCTAGAAAAGGAGTTTTGTAATGTGGAAATCTCGTTAAATAGAATCGTATCTCAATAAACTTTATAAGCCATATGAAATAAATTTTAAATTCATAAACACTATACATTATTATAAAAAGTAATTATTCACACATTTTTTGATAAATTAATACTTATTTTACATAACTTACTCATCAAAACAAAATCTGCAAGGAAATAAAAAAAACTTCGCATAGAAATACACTGTATTTTCTACTTTAAAAAAAGTAATTTTAATGACATTTTTATAATTTTAAGTCTACAAATAATTTTAAACATACCTTTTTCATAAACAGTAATTTTAAAGATATATTAGCAAATGCATCTTTTAATTTAAATATTGGTTAAGTGCATTAATACTGTTTGAACTCTGTTTGAAAAAAAAAATTTTTTTCATATGCCTCACATCTTAGCAATGCACCAAAACCCTCATCAGGTGTATTTTCTTCGCACTGTAATCCACAACAAATTACCGCAAATAATTTTATCATTTCATCATATGAAAAGCCAGAAATATTTTTAAAATTTGAAGGTTAAAAATTGAATCACAAGAGAAAAGGTTTGCTAAATAGAAAATACACTTTATTTTTTGGAGATTATTTTATGAAAAAAAATGGTAAAATATTCTTGGTTCCAGGAAAAGGCTCGCAAAAAAGAAAAAGTCACAAAATGGAGGTCCGACTGTATTATGAATTGATAAGAATAATTTTAAAAAGGCACTGAAAAACTAAATTTTCTTTTGATAAAACTATATTTATTGTGAGAAATTAAATATACACAGATACCTTTATAAATTATAATAAACTTTTCAAGACTATCTACATTTAAAATTTTTTCTAAAATATCAAAACATACAACAGAATAACCAATTCTATAAATATTTTTTCTAATATATTTTAAATACTTATTAAGAACAAAAATACAAATTACCGATGAGCCAATTCTTCATCAGATTCAAAGACACCAAAATCTCGTAAAACCTTTTCTAATTCTTTAGTTCTTTGAAGGTCATCCGGTTTAGGAAAAGCTGTACTAATTGGTGATGTTACACCATGTGTCACTGTTTTATTATTTTGATTGCTATTCTGGTTTGCAGTATTGTTTACAACAGTATTATTATTCCACATGTTTTTTGGATATGTGCTAAAAATAATTATAAAACAAGAATTAAATGCGGTTAACATGAAATGCAGAACAAACAATCACTATTATTTATATGAAGAAATTTCTACAAGAAAAATATTTTCAAAATCAAATTACTATTGAACATACATGTATATAAAAAGAAAAGTTCAAATACTTTCAAAAGTATACATTCAAGGTAAATGACATTAGTATGGGGGGGGGGGTTATAGTTCGCTTTTTAAAGGGATTTAGTTATTTTGATTAGTGTTTCTAAAGTCACACATTGTGTCATTTTCACATACTTGAAAAAAAATTCAGGTTAGTCCATCATAAGGAAATTTCAATTTTTAAAAATGATAATTACCAATTTCATACTTTGTTTATGCAATTCTTAAAGCTGTAATTCAATATTAGATTTAAAACTTTATCAGTTCCTTATAATATTTCTGTGCAGAAACTAAGTCCCCCTATATTGCATAACATTACATAATATTTCAATTTAAGTGGAAAGAAGAATCTATTGGAAATAATTTTTAAAAATTCTCATAAAAACTTCAACATGAATAAGAAACAAAGTCAAACAACATAACATACAAAATATTTCATTTTAAAAAGCAATATTAATTACAAACATATTTAAAATTTGTACTTTACTTTTTTCAATCAAATGTAATTTAATCACAAATAGAAGTTTTTGTCCTTCGTAACTTGCCATTTATCTTATGCGTAAGACATTTAGCCACTTATTCTGAACTCTATGGCATAGCTGCAGTTAATGCAGGTAAAAATCATTGTAAATTTTATCATGTTTCTGAACTGAATTGCTCTCTCCATCAGACTGATGGCAGTCATGTCTTGGTCTGGAGTACAATAAGTCTGGCATATTATCGCAACCTATTGGCGACATTATGTGAAACAAAGCACATGGTTGCCAATTCAGCGAGTATGACACATAGAAAATCAGGTTTGCAAACTTGGCGAGTTATTAATAAAGTTGGTAATTGTTGCGATAATATGCAAGCACCAAAAAATAAATATCAGCCTTATATTAAATTTCATATTTCAAAAAGATAATTTGTGGAGGGAATTTTTTTTTTAAAAATCCTATGCCAATATTTGGCGTTTCTGCCATTAGTCGACGAGCAGCCCAATAAAATGATGACAAAGCATAAAAAGAATCAAAATTTACCTCCGTAGAGTTGTCTACAAAAAACTTTAAAAAATAGAGTCCGAGGTGGTCACCATCCATTTCACCCTGGTGGCACAGGGGGCAACAAGCCAAATCCTTTACTCCAATGCAATGTAAATGCCTCAGCAAATAATCATGTTCAGTAAGTAAACAAAAGTGCGCAATTCCAAAAGATTGAGGCTGGGAACTGGGGACTACCACTTTTGTTAAGCAAGATATTCCATTTTTTACTTGCAGCTGCATCACCATACAAGAAGGCTCTATTAATTTGCAGTTTACTGTAAATGATTCTTTTGCTGTTACGCAGAGGCAAAAGAGTCAGGTTGGGACACAAGAAACCCCACTTTAGCATGTATCTCTATCTGCTTTCTCACTTCCAGAAATGTTACAATGGCTGGGAATTCACTAGAGGGCAATGCTTTCTTTAGGCTTCTGAAGTTCAATTAACTTCATTCTACAGGAATGAACTAGTAAGTTTTCATTATATCTTGAGTTTATTAGAGACAAAATGGCAGCTAGAGAATTGATAAAAAACACAATATTGCATTCAGAACAGCTTCCCAATTTATCAATCGCAAATGATATATTGCTGCTATCTCAACATCAAAATTGTCACAGTACTTTCCAACAGGATAACTAATACTGAAAGCACTTGAATAGGCTCCAGCACCAGCATTTTTAATAGCATCTTCTGCTGAACCATCTGAGTATACATGGAACCATTTGTCAAGAGGATATCTGCAATGTAAGTAGCAAGAGCAGCACTTTTTAAGCCACTTTGTATAGAAAATTGTTTACCAACATTCCAAACAAGATCCAAGTGGCTCTCCAACTTTGCCTGGCACATAATAGGGTTAAATTCCTGTGGAAAAACTTGCGTGGGTGTAGAAATATAGTGTCATAAAGATCATGAGCAGTTGAAAGGAAAGACTTATAGGTTTTTAATCTCTCATTTGTGGGTCTATAATAATTTAAGAAATTATGTGGAAGGAAATACAAATAGTATATTGAAAGCATATACAATACAAATAGCATATGAAATATTTTTCTCAAAGATGTGCTAAAGTACTAGCGATTCCAAAGTGTAAAACCTTTTTATGAGCATACTGAATTAATAAAATAGTAAATTTTTCTCCATTTGGAAGTATCCATTCAAATCTTTACTACTTCTGGATGATTATATTTTCGGATATGATGTTTAATTGTTGCCGCCAAGATAAAAGGGCTGCAGGTAACGCCAAAGGGAGCACGCGTAAATCTTAAAATTTTGAATTGTCCTGTTCATCACTAAACCATAAAAATTTTAAATAATCACGATCCTCTTCTTTAATCCCAATTTGTAAAAACGCCTTCTCTAAATCAGCACAAAATGCAATATTGAATGCTCTAAAATTAATTATCATATCAAGACTATTTGGATTTAAATTTGGACCCGGATGCAAACAGTTATTCAATGAATTTAAATGTTTTTCGTTTGAAGATGCATCGTATATCATTCTAACTTTTGTCGTTAATTTATCGTCTCTTAATACCAGTCTATGAGGCATAAAATAACCATTTTAAAATTTTTTAAAATTTCCCTGTCTAATTCTGAAATTTTATCTTCAACATGTCTAATTCCTAACGACTCCAAATCCCACCAAACAGGTCAAATCCTCCCGAACAGGGAGCTAATAACCGATGACTTTTTTCTAAAAATGAGCTCTCAGGGCAATAGAAGCATTTCAAAGACAAGATGGAAAGGTTTTGGTTACTGTCATATGAATCATATATTCATAGTATGTTTGTTTCCAACTGTAGCTCAAATATATTGTAGTTGCCTTAAAGCTTTACAATCTCAAGACCAGTGGCTTAAAGTGTACCCCTACATTGCAGGGAGGCTGAAGGCCTGACTGATGTAAAGTATAAGTATTTAACCAATTTATAGAACATTAAAGGCAAAACCTGACTTTGCAAGGAGATGGGGGGCTAATATTCTCTGTTAAGCCACTGCTCAAGACATTTCAGAATGCTCAGCATAGCACAATTCCTTCCTATTTATACAGAAATTAAGTCTTCAAGGGGCAGAAAATTTGTAATGTGTACTGAAGTAGTTATCGTGTCTAATGAATGAGCTATAAAGAGCTTAATTTTTTTAATTACATCAAATTATGCATAACTATAGGATAGGGATTCCCCTTTGGATTAGGTGATGTCTTTTTTAGATTTAATGGGACAATATCAAATTCCTTCTCCCTGTTATTTTGGTGAACTTGGTAAAACGAAATGCAGATACATTCCTATATGTTCATATCTTCTTTGAAAAAAACACAAGATTTCACATTTATATTTACTGCATCCATTGTGTATGTGTTGCAAATTTATATTATCTTTTTTTTTAAAAAATATTTTCCACTAGTTAATTCTCTTGAACAATATGACTGAAAAGTATGATTTACATTATTTTTGTAATGATATTTTTTGAGGGCAAAGAAAAACAGAGTACTTGCGTATTATTGCAACAATCGCCAAATATATTAATAACTCGCCAAGCTGGCAACCCGATTTCCTATGTGTCATACACATTGAATTGGCAACCAGGTGCTTCACGTCATATAATGTCGCCAATAGATAGCAATGATACGTAAGTACCAAGGTATGATGAAAACTATTGAGCATTCAGTTTGCGAATACGACATGCATTAGATAGTACTTTTCCCATTTTGAGGGACAGTTTAATTTTTTTTTTTGCGGAATTAAACATCAAACACAAAATAAGGTAATTTTAATGCCAGATTCAATTGTTAAATTATTGCTTTACTGAAGAAACACAGAATTTTTAATTGCTTCTAACATTCAAGAATAAGGGGTTATTTCTCATACAATCGTAACCATAAATTCACACAGATATGAATCGAGGAGTTGCCAAGCTGTGCCATGATGCTGTTTATTATGCGATATTACACTTCCCCACATATGCTCTGTTTGAGTGACACAACAGTTTCTGGATAAGCAAAGCGATACTTATCGTTCAAAGTGAAATTTTCGTACCTAGCATCTTCCAGTTCATCTGATTTTATAAGCCTTGAACAATTTGCAAGAATAGTCAGTCTTTGTGACATTTTCCTGTATTACAAAATTTTGCTGATCTTTCAGGAACTGCAACTAAAAAACACTTTTTGGATTCTCTGCACAATCCTTCAAAAACCCATCATTTAGGATGAAACTGACCAATATTGCTCTTTCTCCGAGTTCATTTATTTTGATTATTTTGTCACATTCACCAATCTTCATTGGCTGAGCAATTAAAGCTGCAGCCAAACCTCCCATACTTAAATGATCCAATCCACAGTTGCATTATGGTTCATATCAAGTTACAATTTGCAGTATTCAACTAACATCTCTAGGCACCAAAAGTAAATAAATCTCCTAACTGCGAGAAAAGGAATTTTAGATTCTTCTAACTCTAGTTGTCCTTAATTCTTTCTTTGACCATAAGATTCTTTTCTGTAATGCCATTTTATGTGTTCAGTTCGAAACTCAATTTCCTTTCATACACAACTCTACATTATTAATTAAACCTCTTCTTAGTAATAATTCCACAACAGATTTTGCATTGTTTGGCAATTTCCAAATTATGAAATCCATTGCTCAAGCGGCCAAAAAAAAATGCCACAATACAAGTAGCCTATGCTCTCCAAAAAAGTTGTCTTTCCACACATGTGTCAAAAGCACTCAAACTCGTGAATTGAGAGGTAGGTTTACCACTATTAATAAAAAACTACTGTCATTTAGCAATTTTTTTTTAAAACTTTTTCTGAAATGGAAAATTAAGAAAACATACCTGGAATTCAATTTTAAAAACAAAAACTTTATGGAAATAAGAACTCAAAATTTATCTAAGCACTAACATCTTACCAATATTATCCAACATATTAACACTAATTAATACTGTACTAAATGCTTTTTCTTACATTTACTAAATTTCTCAGACTATACACTTTTTAAATTTTTCTTTGCAAATAATTTATTTCATAATCTTAGAAATTTTCCTGCTAGTTTGATATCACGGGGCATCACGCCAAGTTGTTGTTTATGTTTGCCAAGATGGGCGATAACATTACAATATGGTACCTTGATATTTTTATCGTCTGGCGATGTGGTTGCCATGCAGATAACAACCGCGGTAATCCTATTAATTTCAGACGATTTTATTTGGATTTCTTATACAATTTAACCATTTTCATTGCAATCCCAAATCAAAATATATTTCAGTCTTCTGTTTTATTTAATGCTGTTTTCGAATATGGATATTTCTAATATCATTGGTGAGAACTAGTATATTTTTTTTTAAAAGAATGAGTGTTATATTTTTAGTTATTTCTATAAATCATTTTTTTTTCTTTCCCTTTTTAAAAATGTTTTTTTTTTGTTTCTTGTTTGATGAAATTCCTTGAAGAAATTTGCAGTTTTTGGAACATAGCAAGCTTTCTGTACTTTTATTTGCTATTCATAATCAATTTTAGTATATATTATGTAATTATTTTATTAATAATATAAAAATACAATAATTATAATGTGTAATAATCATATAATATACGTTATTTTTAATAATTGTTATTTTATAAATATTATTACATGTGTTATTTATTTAATTATTATTTCATATATTTCTAAGTATTGTTATTTATTTATTATTATGTTATTTATTTACAATTATTTTTTTGTTGTTTTTTATAATTATGTTAAATTAGTATTCTTATATCTGTACGATTCTTTTTTATTACAATAGGGTGATAATTCTTTATCAAATCTATTAAATTATATTACGTGATTATTATTACATAAAACAAAAAATAATACCATATTACTAGCTTATTGTATACTGCATATAATATTACTATTAGTAAAAATGATTTATATATATTAATTATTTATTGATCTTGGTTAGTGTCAATCTATTCCTAAATTCTTCATTTGAAATCGATTTTAATATTTTTCAAAATGGTTCTTAAAAATTATTTTCCTGACTAGTCTTACCGCTAGGCCGCCATCTTGAATTTCATTCCAACGGCATGCGCTGCTTGGCGTGATATCAAACTAGTTCCGAAATTTTTATCAGTAATTTTATTCTATTTTGATGCATATATACATACAAATGGCACATTTCTTCATATTTCAGACAAATATTTATGATTGGTCTTCGTTTATTAAATAAAACTACATTATAATAAAAAAAACATTCATCTAGAAGCGACCAATCAACATTTTAAAAATGAAAAAAACATCAAGACTAATTCTCTAAAAAATAACACGCAATTCTAAGAGAACGAATAATAAAAAATAAACGTCATTGAAAATTACTATTCAAATGACTCTCGAGATAAAATTTAGCGACTTTCACAACAAAAAAGTATGCTATTTGACTTTAATAAAAGATATCATTTCATTTTATAAAAAAATACACATTATTGAGAAATCAAACACTAAAATAGTACCTCATCATAATTTACCATTTGACGAAATTCAAATTTATTTCCATCCGTTGTTCTCTTCCGATAATTATCAGATACTAGTTTTCGTTAGCAATTACAAGATTCTTTCGTTCAAAAACGATTTTATTTCCACACGGTTGACCAACTTATCACAATATATTATATAAAAATTTGATTAAAGAATTACTATAAAATTTTGAATACTTACTTTAACATGGTGAAGCGTTGTAAAAAATCTTCCTTTAGTCTATAAAAAAACTGCGTTTCCCCTGAAGTTGTCAGCGTTAGGAACTGTACAATGAGACCGAATCACAGCCGCTGTCGGGTTACTCTAGGAAAAGAGTGTGACTAAACGAATAAATATCGCCATATTTGGCGAGTGGGAAAAAATGCTCTTGAAAATTTTTTTCTTTAAAATTGTAGAAGCTTTTTTAATGGAGATATTTAAGATTAAAGAGAGATTTCAATATGTTTAGAAATATTGATGAATAAACTAGCAAAACTTTTCTCAAACAAAATCTCAATAGTTCTCAACATATTGATAGCAACATTTTTTTAATGAAAAAATACCGTTAAATTGTAATTCATACTTTCATTAACTTGATTTTTTAAGTGACTTAGGCCACTTTCAAAATAAACGGCTCATTTTTCTTTAATTTTCATTTATTACATCCGCTTATAAAATATAAATTTCTATCTTGTTTTTTAAGAATTAATCGCCTTTTCTCGGTTATTACTATTTTAAACCCGTTTGAAATAAATATTCACATTACATGTATAAATGCCGTTTATGTATGTTAACTTTAGATATACAGAAGCATACATTAAAGTTTTGGGATTAATTTGTAAAAAACTATCAACATTAAAACTTATTATCTTTTATAAAATTTATAGTTCATCTGAAAAAAATATCTCGATGCATACTTTAAAAATTATGTTACTGACATTATATGCAAAGTTTATGTATTCAGTTTAATATGCATAACTTTTAAGGTGAAAATAATTTAAAATAATTATTTAACAAGAATTATTTATTTTGAAATTTAGACCTATATTTTTATTGTAAAAAAGTTCCATTAAAAGTTTTTAAAGGGACAATGCTCTTTTATCAGGTATTCCTAAATCAAATTATATATATATGTATATATTTAACATTTCATGTAAGAAGCGCTTAGAATCAAAATAAAAGCATAACACAAGAAAAAATTTACATTAAGATACTTTGGGAAAAAAGATAAGGAGCTATTTATATATATAGTGTATATTTTTAAAAACACTGTAAAAAAAAAAAAAGACGTGAAATTTGATTTACTTAAATAAGGTGTGTGATTTAAAATGTTAAATCAAAAATTAAAATTGTGGAACCATTTGCTTGCGTATTAAATACTATACACACACATGTTTAAAATGTCAAAAAAACAACAAGAACAAAGATAGTAACACGAGATATCAAAATAGTACGCAAAGCAAATGGCGTTGATTTGGCGGGAATGCTTAGGTAACTCCGCCAAGAATGAAATCTTAAAAACCGGTTTTTAGCCAAGTGAAGTTTCATCTAATTGTTTTTCAACTGTATTCGTTCACACGTATTAAGGAATAAATGCTTTTAAGATGTGATTAACTTAAAATATATCCTTAAAATCACAATTTCGATAATACAAGATACTTTCTAGCAATTTTCTATGCATTTGCTTTCATTTAAATTCCGAAACAAGTTGGAACTATTTTTCAAGCGGATTGTTACATTTTCAACCCTTTCTAATGCTGCCAACTTAAGGTGAAACAGAGTTTAATTTTCACAAGTACGCTTTGTTGCCACCTGTAACCACTAAATTTAAGATGTGAGCCAGCAACACAAAAACTAAAGTAAAAAACACTTACAAATCTATGGACAAGTTCTACTTAGTAAACAACAACAGGGCCGCCGCGTGGGGGTGGCAAAATTGTTCACCGTACAAGGGCGCCTGGGACAGGGGGCGCCAAAATTTATAGTACTTAGTTTTTTAATTTAATGTTACTTACATAAAAGTTGTTAGTAAAAAACTTGCAATTTTGGATGTTTTATATTTTCTTAGCAATAAAATAAGATTTTTTTAAAAATTTTATATTTTAATTTAATTTAATTTTGTTTTCGTTTCTGCTGATTGTTTTCATGTGTGTAAGACAAAATTTGATTTCGGATACGAACAATAAAAACACGTTCCGTGTGGAGTTTGCGCTATTATACGGAACGTGTTCAAAATCTTAAGAATTTGTAACATGTAACAACAGGAAATGGGAATGATTTGTATGGGCTTATATTTTTATTCATTATATGATGAGAAGATGTAGAGACTCAACATCGTTGTTTTGTTTCTTTTTGTTTGCAATGATAAAAAATAAATTTTTAAAATTATGTAAATCGCTTGGTTTTTCTTCTCCAAATCATATTTTGCTGCATGTATACTGTTATTAAATTGTTCTCAAAACTCGAAATAAAATCTTTATCGCAGCGTTTCTCAAACTCTGGGGCGTGCCCTAAGTCTGATAGATAAAAGGAACAAACAAGGCCGGACATGTAATGCGCAATTTTGTTGGCAGCACCTATTCCTACTTTTTACAGCCTTGGAATTCAAATTCCTCTGTTTTGGGGTTGTTATATTTGGCTCTCTATGAATTATTGGCTACTTTCAACATAATTAGAAAAAAAATGCAATGTATTGTATTTTTTGGATATGCTGTGTTGAGTGTGTGTTTCAGTATGTGTGCATCTAATAACTTATTATAAATATTGTGCGTTTATTGTTTATAACTTTACTACTGAACAATTTCAATGTTTTTTCAATTTTTGTTTGAATTTTAAGATATAAATATGTTTTCATTGTTTATTTGTTGTATACAAGTTCATTAGAAATATGGTATGTTTATAAAATAAGAATTAAGATTAAATTTTTAAAAATATTAAGTGAAACTGGAAAAACAAATGTAGAACTGTAACTATATTGTAGACTTAAAATAGAAGAGTAAAATATTTTAGTTTATTGATATATTTTTGATTATTTGTAATTTTTAGTAAATTTTTATTAATCCTTATAACATTTGAATCAGGTTTAGCAAATTTTTTCTAAACAGACACTTGAGGATTATTGTTACAAAATCCTTTTAACTTTTGCAGCTGAAATTAAATCATATTTTCATTTAGAGCAATATTCTTATATATATATATATATATATATATATATATATATATATAGTATAATAAAATGAAAAAAAAATAATAAGACAAAATTATACTACCCACAAAGCTAAATGATAGAAAACAGATTCTAAGAAACATAACTAGAAAAAATATTGATATATATATATATAATATAGTAATTATATATATATATATTATTCATAAAGAAAGAAAATTGTGTTTTATATTTATCTATATCATATTGACTGTTATAAAATGGTAGGAATTAGATCCATTGCCTTTTAAATACTGTTTAGAATTAAAATTATTTTCAGCTTATGCTAAACAAAAATTGACTTGAATTTCATATAATTTTTCAGTTAAAAAACAGTCCAAAATTATGTTTATATTGTGATTTAGCTAATATATAAAGGGTATAATTTATTTTTCAGTTCTGTTCTTACTTTGCTGAAAATTCATTATAACCATTGTTCACAATAAGATTCATATTTCAGCTATGCTTAAAACGTGTGATTAAACGTAAAATTCTGTAGTATAAAACTGAAATTTTTTTTAAAAATTATTAAAAAACATAGAATTATAATCATTTCAATTATCAATAGTATTGATGTACTTTTTTAAAAAAAAAATTTTAAAGTAAATTTCATGAAACAGTATTATTATTATTATTTTATTTTTTTTTAGCTATATTGAGTAGAGATCATTTTAAAATAAGTTTTCAGTACTTCAAAATTAATTATTAATGGCAGGAAAATAATGATAAATTTTCAAAATACCTTAATGTATATTTTGCTTGGAACACATATTCCAGTAAAAACAAGGTTTTGAAAAAAAAAAAATTTTTCTTACAGAATTCTTTTTTTAAAAAAATAAGATTTCTAATAATAAGAATATATTATTATTATTACATGACAGTGGCTGTTTTCTTTCATTGAATTATAATTTCTTGAAATAAAAATTTGAATTTGATGTATTGAGATATACAAATTAAATATTTGTTTTAAAAAATGAGATTGATTTTTCCTGAAAATTTTACTTCAATGAAGAAAAATGTATAAGTTTTTCTTCCTCCTTTTTTTTTTTTTTTAATTTAGGGGTTGTTAAAAAGAAGGATTAATACATTTTTTCTTTCTTGTGTTTAATTCCTTTAATAATTTCCTTTGAACTTGATTGTACATTATCCCAAATTTCCCGTTACTGTTCCGAATGTTCAGTGCTTGCTTCAATTTTTCACTACTCGGTTTTAGTCCCAAATTTATAGCATATATTTTTTTAATTATCAATGCTACACTGTCCAGAAATGCCTTCACTTAGTCCAATAAGATGTGCCAATTTCAGAGGTAGATGGAAATATAACTGCATATTTTAATAAGAACCTGAAGTTATAATTGTTCAAATGTTTAAAGCTGTCAGAGTTCCCCATTTTTTCTTCCTGGCACTAAGACTGCAACTTAGCCAGTATTTAGCACCATGAACAATTCAGCAGCTTTTGTAACAAAACTGCCCTGACTTAAATAAGATCATAATAGAAAAAGATGCTCTGAAAAATATTCATACTTTTTATATTATGAAGGTACTTCAAAATAATTTAGAAGGGTTGCAGATTTATTATTTTTTTAAAAAATGAATACTGAATTTTAATTTGTTCTTTATATAAGTATTAAAAACATCATTATTAAAAAATAAAACAAAAATTGTTTATTTGGGTATAAATATTTCTTGACCAACATACTACCTCCACACCACAATAACTAAAAATAATTTATTTGTAAAAAAATCTATATATATATATATATTACATTTTGAACTTCAAAATCTTTATATTGAAGCAGCTATTCATTTTGAAATGGCATTTTTGATAGGAAGGAATAATATTTGCTCACTATTCCCTTAACTATTTTTTATTTCAATATATATAAAATTTAGTGAGGAAGTATTTGATGTTATAATTTACTGTTGTGTGTGCGTTGAATAATCTTTTTAAAAATTGTTTCATATGTATAAAATTTCTATCAATATATGTATAAAATCTCAATAACTTGACATGCTATTCTTTGTATACTTTTTATGTGGAGGATTTAATCAGATAACATTTCAGTCTCCTAAATTCCACACCACCACACATTCACAACAGGAAGCTGTGATTTTTAGAATTTCAGTGTTGACTGAAATGTTATATTTCTTTGAGTATATATTCAGTTTCTTTTATTTTATTTAAACAAATATGTGAATGCAGTTTTTAAATTTCTTTTTTAAAACACTACTGTCTTTCCAACTCTAACTCAGGGGTTATATTTCTGAAATTTTAAAAGCATTTTAATAAATTGGGTACAATTCAGGATTAATTAGAATTTTAAAACTTATTGCTGAAGTTATTTTAAAGTTCAGATTTTAGATAATTTCCACAGCCATATACTATTTCAAATTTAATGTATTATTGAACATTCTGTGCCTGGACAAATTATGCTCACAAGAGGGAAAATCACTACCTTAGTTTACTAGAAGAAAGTGGCAAAATCTTTGCTGTGTGTAACTCAGTAACTTTAAATTAAGCACATGAAAACTGAAAATGGATGATATTGGATTACTCCAATAATTCTCAGTCCTTTCTATTAAAAAAAAAATTAATCAAAATAATGGTTGAATGTAAATTTAATTTGTCGTTCTTTTTTTTCTCTTTCACTATTTACATTTATTTCAAAGTGAATGCTTTTTCATACTTTTGATTTTTCTATCATGTTTCTATTCAAATTAACTTTTCTGATATTTTATTTGGAGGATTGCTATGAAAGAGACGAAAGTGTAGTTCTACAATAAGATAATTGGATCCTCCTAGACCAGGAAAAGGGAAGGAATCTTAGGACCAATCCTTAGAAACTTCTCACTCATCTCATGATTCACATGGGGGGAGGGGGCTATTTTACGACACCGACACTCGAACATAAACGCGCCTTAATTAGCTTGTTAAAAAAACGTGGGAACCATTCTTCTCATTTCTTTTCCCCTGATTTATTCTTTTTGGCTAGATATTTTTAACTCTATATCTTGATTAGAACGAATATTTTAATTATATTACAACGCAAAATATTTTTAATGTAAACGGATTAATAATTTTTTTTAAATTTTTGTAAAGTATTAATAACATAAAAATAGACATTTTAATCAATACTGAAAAATAGTTGCTATTATGCATCTCTCTATGCTGTACATCAAATATTATCATTATTACACTTTTATTAAGTTTTTCCACGCAATTTATTTGTGAGAAATTTAATGAAGATATTATTGTATGAAAAATATACATCTAAAAGAAATTATATCGAAGTCATGCTTCTATTAGAAGTCTATTTTTATAACTATTCGACGGTGTGTGAAAAAACTTCATGTAAGATTATAGCGAGATAAAAGGTCAAAAAGCAAAATGACCTCAGAAGTAGTACATATATATATTTTACATTTAAAAAATATGAATTTTTTCGTTTACTTTTTTGCTGGTTCTTTTTTAAGTTGCTTTCTTAAAAAATGAATGTTTTAAAATCATTAATTAAACTCATTGTTTTTAAAAATTTTATTTTCCCTTCCCCCCAAAAAATATAAATTTTTTTAAAAACACGTAAGGAGGGAAAGTACCTTTATACATTGTAAAAATCAATTTTTGAAAAATATTTTTAAAAATTATTACAGAAGGCTAGAAACGTTTTAAAGCAAACCTAATCAATATCCAACAGTAATTACGCTCTCTGCAATAAAAAATATAGATGTGAACAGAAACTAATATTATAAAAAAAGTTAACAAATAGATTTTTCGTTAATTTCTGATTGAATTTCGTTGGCTGGTCTTTTGTTTTGTTAATATCGCACTTCCAAACAACGTAAGGGGTATAGAGGTGACGAACTTCGTAATTTTAAATCACGATATGAATTCAGGAGGATGACACCTGATTTGACATTTTACTCTCCAGACTGTTTAGATTGGAAATACACTATTAATATTTTTTATTTAATATAGAGCTATATAACAGGGGCGTAGCGAGGTAACCAAACGCCTTGGTGCAACAACAACAAAAAACACCGAGGGTTCTATTTTGATTGGACTTTATCAAGTAAAAATATATTAGTATTTTAAATATACAAAGCTATTTTAACATCAGCCCTTTATCATGATCTGCAGAATATATGAAGTTGTCGTGTTAGCGTAGTGGACAAGGTAACAGACTAGTGGCTGGTATGTCATGAGTTCGAGCCCAGTACCACTGAAGACCCGCCGTGTAGGGGAGCAATGCACGCCAAATCTGTTGAGAGCTCAAAAGTCCTCCCGTTGGTGTGGTAGTTAGGAGAGGTGATGCCAGCTCTGGCGTCGTCCTCGTCACTTGACCATGGTTCAAAATTACGAGGTTCGTCTCCAAAAGCCCTCGTCTAAACAGTGCGACGTTAATATTCACTCACGCAGAACAGAGGAAAGTAAAGCCACATACTACTTACAGGTATGTGTATGAGTTTTCCTGAGTAAACTTTAGTGAGATTACCCAGGTTCGATTTAACACGGGATAGACCAGGAAACGATACAAAAAATAAGCATGAAAATGATACAATATTATAATTATTTTTAAAAAACACCCCTGCAAAAGTGGGAGTGGGACAAAATTACATAAATCTATTTATTACAGATACGAGTTGTGGCGAAATACTCGAAGAGGAAAATAGCTTATTATGAATAATACTGTTATTAAAAAAAATTACCAAGAAGAAATAGCTTCCTGTGTAAGTTTAAGACGCATTTTTCATGGAACCTGAAGCTTATTTTCAAGTAACACTTGGAAAAATGAAAAAAATTGAAAAATAACATAAATTTTCAATGAGTAAATTCGCAACATCATATACACAAAGGAAAGGAAAGAGAGGCCCCTGACCACTCCCAAGGTGTTCTCTCTCAAAATTGGGGTGGAACCGAGCCAAATCGTACTGTCACCTGCATGGTACTCAAAGCTACGGCTAACGACAGGCGTACAGTCTAGCCCGATGCCATGATGAATATCGTGGGCCTCGATCTGACTACGTCAGACAGGTGGCATTAGTAACAATAACAAGGAAAGGAAGGATTTTCTCTCTGAATTGTTTAAATTTGTTTTTAATTTTAAGAAATACTTAAATAGCAGATAAATTTAAAATTTTAGGTTTTTTTTCAGAATACACAAGCATTTTTCCGTTTTCAATTTTATAAAAGAATGTAGAACTATAATGTACATCCTTCAAAAGTTATCTAGTGAAAAAGGAAGAAAGCCAATCAGTTTTTATTCTTTTTGTGTTCATACTTTTTGCTATTGAAAAAAATTGAATAATTCCATAACAAAATTTTCTTTGATGCTTTAAAGTTTGTACTTAACAGGAAAAAAAAGTGAAAAATAAAGATTCATATGCATTTTCAAAAATTAGCTTCAAAAATTTCCCCTTCATTTTGTTACAAGTAATCGTGAATCGCAATACAATCAACATCATATGTACCAAATATTCACATGCACACAGATATTTGTAAAATCAAGAAGCTCCAAACAGTGTTATGCATGACAAATATTTATATCTTCTTTTCGAAACATGTAATTAAAAGATTTTAAAAGTACAAATTTTATGTTTTATTTAGAAATTAAAGATGCAAAATCTTACATAAAAGTTCTTAAAAATCAATGCTGAAGCACGCATAAAATACTTTGCAATAGTAAAATTCAAACATTTTAATTAATAAAACTGAACCGTAAAATATGTTATACAAACTTTATAAACACATTTCTGTTAAATTATATCTAGCAAAAAGTTTAAGTGAACATTTCGTATATAAATATAGATGCGATTTTTTTAAGATGAGCACTAAGAAATTTTTCCCCTTAGAATACATACGAAAACTTAGGACTTCTCAGATTTTATAAATTTGGTTGTAATGGGCTTACAAAGGAAGGGCGGTCATCTATAAAGTTTTTTAAGTACCACCAATTGTCTCACGGAAAATATTAGGGACCCTCTATAAAGTCTGGTTTTAAGCCCCAAGCCGGATCTTACAAAGGATTACTTCTTCGACATCAGTCAGTCTATATATGGGGCCCCTTGAATCCTGGGCCTCCCTGCGATGCGGAGGTATACTTTAAGCCATTGAGTACTACTAACATTTTTTTAAAAAAAATATATAAAATATATTTTGATGGATATAAGTATTAAATAAATGGAATTAACTGATTAAATTTGATGTTTTGTGAAAAGTAGTGAAAATTAAATTAGCAGCTCGCATCAATAGGATGACGTTTACTGTAACGACCATTAATTAAAAAATTGAAGTTAATTTATTATTTTCAAGTCAAAATGTTAACATTCGTCAAAAACGTTTATATTCTGGATAATCTGTGCATGTTTTCACTAAATATTTCAACGTGGTTGACAATATCATATGGAATGCATACATTTATTCCTAATAATGTAAATGAAAATGACTTTCGTATTATATGCTGCATAAATTTGTAAGTCAGCAAATTTTAGTTTATTACAGTAAAATATTTATACTATTTAAGGGATTTTCTCAAAATTTTCTTCCCTGAATTACTGATTTCAATACACATAACATATTCATTAAAAGTAATATTAGTACTATAAATGAATGGTTTGGAAACACAAACAACTGAAAATTTTAATTTGGATAGGCGACGCAGTACCTCGAATT
>BMAO01023835.1:0-102542 GCA_019973975.1 Trichonephila clavata | reverse complement strand
GAGAAAAAATAATATAATATATCTTTTAACTTCTCAGTAATAACTATTTCTACGAAATAAATTACTAGTATTCGGGTATAATAATATATGGTTTCGTAAATTAAGAAAGAATAAATTATTTCAACTGTACTGATCCTATCAGCAAATGACATTTTGTTCGTTTTATAGTTCTTTTTTTCTTCCTTCGGCAAAAATAAAAATTAATCGCCAAAACCCTAGAGTAAATGACTAGTGCGACGTTAATATTCACTCACTCACTCGGAAAAACAATACCCTTGAATTTTTTGTAAAAGCTATATTTTTCAATATCTCCTCATGTGTACTTAATATTTTAATCATTATTTTAGAATTATAAATAAGATTCTAAAAAAATATGAGCTATATTTTTTATAGAGTATATAACAAAAAATACTAGTACTTTTAATATTATAGTATACAAAGAAAAGTATTTCATTTCCAACTGCATAGCTCGGCATTGCACGGGCTTTTCGTGTGTACGACTTTTTGCACAAAGAAATTTCTCCTTCCATCTCGGTGTCAGCACTTCCGGGTGTGTATGAGACTTCTATATTAATGTCATTAAAATTCCCTTTTTCAAAATTTCTACCGCCTCTTTATCCCGTCGGACGGGTATATATTTCCCTTTCTACCATAGTCACACACACATACACACACACACATATATATACAGTAGAGCGTCGTTTATCCGAATCCATTGGGAATGACACCGTTCGGATACGTGAATTTCGGATAACCGCAAACCGAATGCGATCCATGCAGTATATGGAACTGGACACTATACGAATATTGAAAATCTCACATGCGAGGAACGTGCTTGAAGAAAAAGCGAAATCATGCAAAATATTGCAATTTTACGTTATTTTGGAAAATTTTCGCTGCAAGGTATCTGATTCTCTTGAGCAGCAGTAGTTGAGTAGGACAGCACTCTGATTGTTGTTCGTACCACTCATAGCTGTCTCTAACGCAGAAAACACGTTAGCATTTGATGGACCCTTGCTGCTTCCGTTGTTGTAGTTGTCCTCGTCTTCATTCGCTTCATCGTTGACAGGGTCGGATTTTTCTAGCACGAAAGTCACTATCTCGTCATCATTTAGCATTTGAAATGCACAGTCTTCTGCTTCGCATGCCATCCAGACTTCTACATCAACAAAAGAGCACGTATACACCCCGTCACTTGAAAACAAACTGACGTTATATTCCACGCAGATGTTTACCAAATCCCACAACTGAATGCCTAAAAATTGCTTACCGTGGGTTATAAGTATTTGTGGCCTCATGAAAAACAACTGTTGTGAGCATTGCATGTTCGAACACGTATCCGGACTTTGGTCCGGATAATAAACGTTCTGATAAACGATGTTCTACTGTATATATATATGTATGTGCCCAAGGTCACGTATACTGAGTTGGGGCAGTAGGCGTTGGCCCTCATGGGCTATTGCGCCCTTGTGAGTTAAGTTATATATACATAGTATACTGTATATAATAATATTATGTATTATAGTATAAGCATATAACAAAATACTTGTACAAAAGTATGTACTTGTTGCAAGAACATTATTTTGTATATGCATTGTAATTGCAACTTTTAAATAAACATTAAGATTCAATGATAAAAAAAAGTTACACTGTAAATAATGCAAATGGGATTTAATTTTCATTTACGTCCCACTGTGAATCAAGGGCAATTGGCGCCTAACTTCGTATTTTTGAAGCACGATCATGTGCCGTGAATGACACTGGAGATGGCACCTCTCTCCAAACTTCTACACCACGCCATGGAAGAACTTTGAGCCTAGACACATTTAACGTGCCTTATCCCTTCTACACGGCCAATCTTTAGTGGCTATAGATTGTAATCCCGCAACTCGAAAACGCCGGCCACGAGTTCACGGTGTTGGTGTTGACGTCGTGTCCTTCCCGAAGGGAAGGAATTAAAGTTGCCAGAGCCTGAGACAGGTTGGACTTCTAAACGATAGATGGCGACACACCTCCCTCCACCTCCCTAATTTAGACATGGAACTGGAGGGGAGGGAATATTCTCCAGCCCCCTGCACACGTGGTATTTGCGACTGTCCACAAGACTTTCAGGCCCACCGATTTAACGAGCACGTACTCCGTGTTACTCGGAGGGTATTTGGTGGCATCGGGCATCGAACCCAGGCTTCCGGTCTGGAGTCCGATGCTCTAACCACTAGGCTACCCACAGCCCCGACCAGTTCACGGTAACTTTTCAGAAATAGAAGACACTCCGCACCATAGCAAAAAAATAAATGCTATATTAACAATCATTAAATAACTTTTTTGCTGTATTATATTTTTACGATTATTACTGTATAGAATAATAAAGCAACCATTTAAAATTGTAAATATTTTTCATCGTAATCATTCCACGTTTAAACGATTTAATTTTTTTCCAAAGTTGACAAATGCTTTTGCAATTAATTTATGAAAATAAATTTTTCACTTTCGAAAATTTAGTTTTTTTAGCTGCAAATTCTGAACATTATCGCATTTTAAGATTAAATATATTAAAAAATAAATAAGTAAAACAGATTTAAATGCCATACTAAACCGAAAAACTTGAACAACATTCTCTAAAATCACAAAATAAATAAAATTTAAATCTAAGAAAGTTGTATAGGAAAAAACGACCATGTTTGCTCTGAAATCAGTTGTGATATTTCTTTTTGCTTTTATTTAAACATAGGATTATAAGGAACGTGGGTCGGCCATTTTCCCCCGAGTTGTCGCCAACACAAGCACGCTGCTGACACCACGACACAAAAGTCCGTCGGCGCTGTAGTAAATAAAACTCAAGACCTCTGTAAACAGCATCCTGGGTCCCGAAAACCAATTCATCACTTAAAGATCAACAGAACGCATACAAATAACAATCTTGCACCTCTATCGGCACTTCTTCCCTACTTCAATACACATGGCTTGACAACTTCGTCAAAAGGCTGTAGCGGTAAAATGTCTGGAAATAGAAAAAATTCGTCTTTAGTGTTTTCTACGTTAATAGGCAAATTCCAGATTTTCTTCAATGTTGTAAAATGGTTTGAAAATCTAGCCAATAATATAACAGAAAAAAACTACAGCAAAAGTGACGATATTTGAGAACACGTTCTCCTTGTTTATAATATCATCAACCATTATATGCCATGATATTTAAGGTATCCGACTACCCTAAAATTGTGAATTTTGACAAAAATGGACAATTTTTTTTATGATTTTATTTTATGGGCCATCTTATTAACTTTATAAAAAATACCAAGTTTATCATTTTCCGTTCTATAGAACAAAAACTACAAGTGTTTTAGTAAAAGCAGATGTGTGTACCATTACTTTCACCAAGATGTCATATTTTAAAACGCGTTTTACTCGAAATGTGATTTTTTGAAAATAATCAAACGGGGTCAGCAATTGCTAAAAAAGTTTTGAACATAATTAAAACTGAAATTTTTTCTGTAAGTTCTGTATAATAGTAGAATTGTTTTAACCTTCAGATTTATCAATCACTGTTTAATTACAAAATTTATAGTCCCTTATGTGAATATAATCACTGTTTTTCTAAGCAATTTCATATAATAACCGAGATAAAGTTCTCTAGTTTTTGTAAAAAAGAAAATATCTCCTATCCTGAAGATCATTTCAAAAAGGAATAATAAACTTTTGGTACAGAATGAACCGCGTTTATGCTGTTTTTTGTCAATTTTTACCTATTTTTTTCCCATTTTAGTATTAATAATTTCTTTTTCTCTTCTTAATTTTAGCACATTTTTCTTAAATTGCACTAAACAAATCTAAAATAACAAAAAAATCCCCGTATCTCCTTTTTTTTTAAAAAAAAAAGTTGTCGCAACCAGTCGGATACCTTAAGAGCAGCACCATTTATTTATGAAAATAGCTGTTCTAGTATATTTTGCTCATTAATGAACTTTTAAAATAAGACTCATCATGTGACTGGTCCTATATGCCCCTTTTTACTAATTCTCTTGGAGAAAAATACTTCTTTAACGATAGTTTGAGTTTAAAACCTCCTACCGTTGAGAGAAATTTATTTTATGCTAATTTAAGAGCTATTTAAAATTTAGCAATGAGGGTATTAGAGTTAGACGTTAGGCTGCTATTAAAGTGAGATTAGTGAAGTGACTTTGGAAATCTTTGGAGTTCTTGCAAAAAAGCATTAGACTGAGACCTCCAGTTGACTCGGATGAGACCTGAAGAGGGCAGTTACATAGGAACACGCACAGTTAAGTGCATAATTACATGTCTTATTAATTTAGGATAGCAATTAGATTTGACTGCTTCATTGGTTTATAACAATTCTTGATAGTAAATTATAGATCAAATAAACTTAGGGGTTTTTTTTTTATAACAATGGCTGTTCCTTCGGTGTCCCAAACTTCAATAACGACAGCAGGGTCGCGACAATCATTCTCCAGGTAGCTTGCATAGAATTTTTAATGGGGCTCTAGTTGAAATTGTGATGGATGTCCTCTAACATCCATCAGTGTTTGGGTGTTAGAATGAAAATCAGCCAAAATCAAAATAAATCACTTTTATTATTCTATTGATCAATTCGATTGACCCAGGGTAGGAAATGCCCTTATATTAAAATATTGGAGCAAAAGCGAGATATTTAATATTTAATTATGAGTGGAATCACTTACTTTTGCAACGTTTTAGTAATCTACGCTCTAAATAATGGTAATTTCTTTCTCGGTTATTCGACTTCTAGTCGACATAATTCTAATCCAAATATCTTATTGACTAAATCGTCAATTATCAATTTTAAATATTAAGTAATTAATCGACGAGTCACTCTCGACTAGCTTTCTATTACTTTACGTTAATCACTAACTTCGATCCTCTAAATCCTAACCTCTCTCTCTCTTTTTCGAACGTAAAAGTTAATGCTTAAATATAAGCTGTGATTTACATAAGCCGCATCTTCTTCGGGAGAAATTTTCAAAAGAACAATATTTAAAGAGATAGTTCTTCCCCAAGAGGATTTGTAGGAGACTCACAAATAGACCGTTACAAAATTAATGTAAGACAACACATTCACAAAAATTTAAAATATTTTTAAGTGAAGGCCATTCTTTTATGATCTTCTAAATAATTTTCAGGGCATATTGAAAGAATGCGTTTTTTCCAATGATTTGCAAGAGAAAAGAAGAAGAATTCTGCTACAAAAAACAAGCGAATGAATACAAAGATCTGCCAAAGTTGTCCATGATGTCATGTGAAGAAATATACGTCAAAACCATACAAAGCGGTACATTTTTTTTTTGTCCTCCGTAAAGAAAGGGACGAAGATTTATTTATTGATTGCGTAAAAAAAGAATTTGCATGAAATTCACCAATTCAAAATTTTTCTCTCCATTCTTTTCGAAAAGAAAGTGAAATATTCATTCCGCACAGCGTATAAATTTCGGGTCGCGAAGATCGATGGGTTTCTAGATAGAAAGATTTAATAAAAAAAATCGGAAATGGGCGCATGACAGTGCTATTTTTAAAAATTCCTCTAAAATTTTTTTATTAGCTTACATGCACCAAATGAAATCAGACTTTATGCAACAATTTAATGCTCTCTGTTAGTGTTAAGAATCGCAATTATACCAAAGTTCTCTAAACTTTTTATTTAAACAAGAAATGTAAAGTAAATTTTCAAAAATTGGCTTTAAAATATACACCATCAACACCCATAAAAATTGATTCCGCTGGAGTAAGTCTGAAATGAAAAATATTTACTGAAAAAGAGAGTCAAAATGATTTGTTCCCGCTTGCTACTCTGAAAGGTCAGGTAGCCTCTAGGATGAACTTTATGAAACCATTGATATCCAGGTGGCCTTATCTTTACATTTATTTTGTATCACAGTTACATAGAAGTCAGATAGGCTGGTTGAACTGATGCCTTTTTCATTTGTTTTGATATCCCACGCACCAACTTGCGTTTGCAATCTCGTTGGTTTTTATTAAATAAGCCAGAAGTAATTGCAATACTTTTTTCAATTTAGTTTTTTGATATACTTAAAAAATTAAGAAGTGTCGTACAGCATACTGTGAGTTGTTAATTTTCTACAAACTGCTGGACAGCAATTAATATTATTATTCTTTGATATTATTCAATATATAAAAAAGAAAAATGACTCCCCCCTCATCACGAAATCTTCTAAAATATTAGATCTAAAGATGGGAAATTTGCTAAGTTTTTTTCCCTTTGATTTGTTGAGTTGAGATCCTCTAAGAACGAGTTTAAGGTATCCGACTACTTGTGAAAACTTTTTTTAAGAAAATGGAGATAAGAGGTTTTTTTGTGGTTTTCAAATTTGTCTGTACATTTTAAGAAAAATATGCTAAAATTAAGAAGAGAAAAAGAAACTATTATGAGTAAAATTGGAAAAAATGGGTAAAAATTGACAAAAAATAAAATGAACGCGGCCCATTCTGTACCAAACGTTTATGAACGAATTTTCAGTTTTTCAATTCTGATGTGCTGCTATGTTATTCATTTTTGAAAGGACCTATATGATAAGAGATATTTTAATGTTTACAAAAACTAGAGCACTTTATCTTAATTATTATATGAAATTGCTTAAAATACAGTGATTATATTAACATAAGGGACTATAAATTTTGTAATAAAACAGTGATTGATAAATCTGAACGCTATATATATATATAGCAGTAAATAATTCAAAAGAAGACTAATAAATCCCAAGCATCCTAAGATCAGACCGGAAGAACCAAGAACATGGAACCATGACAAACCAAAAAGAAATGTATCTAGCGGGGAAAACTATTATGATTTCTTGAGCTGTCACTGGTTTAGGACAGTGAAACAGGATTAAACATTGTTTTGTGAGATCTCAACCTTCTCCTGCAGCAGAAATTGTTTCTACATAATAGTTTCCAGTATAAACTAAGGCAAAAGCCTAAAACCCACGTGGGTGAATATAACAGCAATAGAATAGAAATTGCAATATTAAATTACCATAGGAATCCGGAAGAAATAGACAAATATAAATATGTATAAACAAAAATATTTGCAAGAGAGGTTAATAATGAATATAACCATAATTAACAATAATGTAAATGAGCAAAGAAACTCTAATCTTACCCGATGTATACAGATTCCACAATGTACTGACTCACTGCATCAAAAACACAGCAATACTAAGAATAAAGGCGCCATCTATGTATATTTTTAGTAACTAAACTTAATATAAGCATATATTAAGAATATTATATACTATAGACTAAATATATTAAGAAATATAACAATAAAATTATATACTATAAAATAAATAGAAATGAATTACTTAAAATAAAAATAATTAAATAGCTATAACTTTGCTGACATATATTTATAAATAAAATTAGCTGGATAGTTATAGTCTAGGCAACTTTGAAAAAAATTTTTATAATTATTAATTCTCAATACTTCTTCAGATACTAAATCATTATTTCTTTTTATATAGTTTAGAATGATATTTCTAAAAATTGAAATGTGAAGGGTACTATTCCAATGTGGCATTTTTATAACATTAAAATCAAAAGAGTCTCTTTTATCAAAAATATTACTTTTTAGCATATTATTTTCAACTTTTAATTCTAGATCAAGGAAATTTGCTGACTCTATATTGCAATTGGTTTTTAATAGTTTCAGGTAGGTTGGATAATAATCAAATATAGGAGTAAAGTCAACTTTATTACTGAAAATAATTAGATCATCGATGTATCTAAAAAAGTAACAAGAGTCTGTATCAATTTTTTCATTCTCGTAATAGTGTAAATAGATATTAGCCAGACTATTACTAGCTGGGCCACCCTGTGGCAGACCTTTAATTTGTTGATAATATGAGTCATTATGAAATATGTAATTTTCTTTCAAAACAAATTGTATAATAATATTATATTTATCATAGTTTATCAATTTATTTAATGAATATTTAATATAAACATTTCTAAGTACTTTAATCATATCCTCTATATCAATAGAGTTGAATAAGTCTTCAAATCAAAGCTATGCAAAGATTTAACACTTTTACCTTGCATATACTCAACAATATCTTTACTATTCTTTACAATAATGGAGTTTGAGATATTGTCTAGAGTGTGTTGTATAACTTTTTGCAACACCTTGCCTGGTTGTGTAATATAGGTATTAAAACCATTAGTAATAGTTCTGAATTTAATTGGACACTTATGAAATTTTGGTGTAAGAAAAATATAAGGAAATTTGATATTCTTTGTATATAAATCTAGTTTTTATAAAAAGCTGAAATACGGTTACTGATTTCTCTATTGCTGCTATTAGATTTAATAAACGCATTATTGTTTTGAAACTGTTTGTTAAGTATAAAGTTATAAAACCATTTGCAAATGATTGCATAGTTGCCCTGAACTTTATCTACATATACAATAATGAAATCTTTTTGAAGATTTGATATATATATATATATATATATAAATTCTACTATTATATTATTATACAGAATTTCTACCATTATGCAGAGCATACACAAAACGTTTCATTTAATTATTTTTAAAACTTTTTTAGCAATTACTGGCCCCGTTTGAGCATTTTCAAAAAAATACATTTCGAGTAAAACGCGTTTTAAAGTATGACATCTTGCTTAAAGTAATGGCATCTGCTTTTACTTGCAGTTTTTGTTCTGGTGAACGGAAAATAATAAACGATATTTTTATAAAGCTAGTAAGATGGCCTATAAAATAAATCATAAATCAAATTTGTCAATTTTTGGCAAAATCCACAGTTTTAGGGTAGTCTGATACCTTTAAAAAATCGACTTCCAAGGGGGGTGCAGGAGGTTTTAGATTAAAACAATATTTTTTTAATCTATTATGCCTACAGACTTGAACTTGGGTAATCAGATTTCTTTTGTTGAGTAGACATCTGCTAAGAACGGTTTTACAGATATTGACTCCAAAGGTTTGATTACGGGGGTTATCAGAGTGTACAGGCAAAAATAACCGCTTTTGAACTATTAGACCTACAAATTTGAAATTTTTTAAGAATACCTTTTTGGTTTAGTAGAGATAAGTTAAGAGCGGTTTTTAAAGAAATGGACTCTCAAGAGACGTTTAGGGGGCACAGAAAGTAAATAGACTTTAGTTTTAGAAATTAAACTCCTTTCTAAATTAAGAGTTAAGTGGTACAAGAGAGAATAATTTTCAGTTCATATGAAAGTTCTTAATGGTTAGACTTGTATATCAATAACTTAACTAAGAAACAATATGCAGGGTGTCCCAAAACGACCGCATAAACTCTGCACAGCTAGATTCCTCGTTGGGAGTACATAAAAACTGCCCAAAGAAGCATTCCTGTACGATCCATAGTTTACGAGAAAAATACGAAAAACAAAGTATGACGTCACTTCAGGTGCAAGAAAAAAACACTTTATTGAACATATCAACAACAGTATTTGCATATCTTTCCAGACGATAATGTTTAAAACGTTCATCGCGCATGTCGCGTCATGCATGTGCACGCCGTGGAATGGTGTTAAGCCGCCGTTGAACTGGCATTTAAAAGGCTGCATCTTGCAGCTACCGGTAGTCTTCGTATGGTGGCCATATATTTCATTCGTGACTACTGCGACATGCCTTTCGACTACTGCAACATGCCATGTCAAGGAACTGGTGTATCGAGACGTAGTGACAACACAAGTGAACTTAGTTGCTCGTCTGCATGCTGCTTGTACTTCGGTGGACCCCACGATGCTGCGACGTGTGATGACAGCCATTCCATGGCGTGCTCAAGCCTGCCTCGACATGCACGGTGGGCATTTTGAACATCTGCCTTAAATTGTGCATATACTGTTGTTGATTTGTCCAATTAAGTGTTTTTTTCATGCACCGGAATTGACGTCATACTTTGTTTTTCGTATTTTTCTCGTAAACTATAGAACGTACAGGAACACTTCTTTGGGGAGTTTTTATGGGCAGTTTTTATGTACTCCCAACGAGGAATTTAGCTGTGCAGAGTCTATGCGGTCGTTTTGGGGCACCCTGTATATATTCATACAGCATCATAAAATGCCCAGTGAAGAGGGCGGTTAACGACTAATTACAACATATTTCGTTCAAATTTCTGCAGCTATTTAACTAATATTATTGTATTTCTTAATTTAACAATGTTCTTGCATCTTGAAGTTATCTTTTCTAAAAAATATCAGACAAGCTACATAGTTACTAATATTTTAATTTTATATTACTTACGTATGTTAAACTAGTATGAAATTAACATGTTAGTGTGTTAAAACTTTAATGTTATTAATTTAAGGTATCCGATTACCCTAAAATTGTGAATTTTGCCAAATATTGACAAATTTTTTTTAGGATTTATTTCATAGGCCATCTTATTAGCTTTATAAAAATATTAAATTTATTTTTTTCCGTTCACCAGAACAAAAGCTACAAGTGTTTTAGTAAAAGCAGTCGCCATTACTTTAAGTAAGATGTCATACTTTAAAACGCGTTTTACTCGAAATCTGTTTTTTTTTAAATGCTCAAACAGGGACAGCAATTGCTAAAAAAGTTTTGAAAATAATTAACTGAAGTTTTTTTGTATGTTTTGTATAATAGTATAAATGTTTTAACCTTCAGATTTATCAATCACTGTTTTATTACAAAATTAACAGTCCCTTATGCTAATATAATCACTGTTTTTTTTAATCAATTTCGTATAGTAACTAAGATAAAGTGCTTTAGTTTTTGTAAAAATCAAAATATCTCTTACACTGAAAGTCATTTCAAAAATGAATGACATAGTAACACATCAGAATTGAAGAATTGAAAATTTGTTCAAAAACGTTTTGTACATAATAGTTTATGTTATTTTTTTGTAAATTTTTACCCATTTTTTCCCATTTTAGTAATAATAATTTCTTTTTCCCATTTTAATTTTAGCTTATTTATCTTAAAATGTACTAAACAAATCTAAAAATCACAAAAAATCTCCATATCTCCATTTTCTTAAAAAAGAGTTGTCGAAAGTAATCGGATACCTTAATTTAACAATGTTCTTACATCTTGAAGTTATTTTTTCGAAAAAAATCCCAGACAAGAGCTAGATAGTTACTAATATTTGAATCCGGGGACACGCCGGATATTAAAATTATAGCTTTAAAAATGAAAAAAAGAGAAGAGAATTAAAAAAATCAGATTTCTTCATACATTGAAATACTGTTTATTTAAGAGAAATGGCATACCTTATGAACTTAAAATGTTGTAGCTCTAGAAATATACTATTTTTCCAAAGCTGTGATAATACCTTAAGAAATTATCACAGGATTACAAAATATAAGGGCATTGCACACGTATATTTCATGTTTCTTCGTAAAAAAGGGGATGCGCGTTATAAGGCAAATATTTTAAATTTTTTAAAAAATCCGCTTGAAAGTATAGGTATGAGTTAAAATACGCCGGATTTTACGTTACCTATATATATTAGCTTTGCAGTCAAAGCTGCCTTGTAATTTTAAAAATAGAAACTGTTTTCTTTCATTTTAGTAAATCTTTTCTCTCTTTCTGCTATAAGCAAAGAACTTTATTTATATATAAAATGTTCACCTTAAAAAAAATTTACAAAATTTGAAAAAAAAAAATAATTTTTCATTTTATTCCTTAAAAAAATTGCGAAATACTTCTAAAATAAAATTATTTTAGTTCTGACTTCTTTGAAGATGTTTTGAATACATGTATCCGAAAGGATGAATTTCAACATAATAATATTACATATTTTAATAAATATTATTTAAGTTGATAGACATGCAATGAACCAAATGCAAGGAAACTTTAATTTCGTTTGTTAACTATATTAAATTGCATATTAACTTAAAAGCACAAGGCTCATTCTTCGCTTAAAACTCCTTTTAATACAGTGAGTTGAAATAATTCATTACTTCCTCTAACAATAAACTTGAACGAAAAGCATTTCCTTTTTCAAACCACGACGATAACTACAAAATTTTGACCTAGTTAAGAATACTTCCCTTTTTTCTAGGAGTCCATGTAAAAAACTTTCTTAGAGAAGAAAAAGATTCCTTTTTTTTTTCTCTGAAGAGAGTCTAGTCCTAAACAATTATTTCTCCACTTACGTTCCTGGAAGAATAAAGACGCTTAAATGGGAAATATATCTCAGAAGGAAAAATTGCCGTTCTTTTCAGCGGAGGAAAAAGGAATTAGACAAATTCCTCTTTATCTCTGCCACACACTCTTTTAATTGCTTATTTTCTTTTTTCGATCCCCGTTTCTTTTACTTTACCGAGGACTTAACAATTGCATTAGGGTTAAGCGAATGGTTTGGTTTAGAAATAATTCAATGTCTGAAGAATTCCATTTTAAGGAAAAGTTGCTTGTATTTTTGTGCACGCTATACTTCATTAGCGTCAGAAACTATTGATGTATTTAAATTAATTAAATTTGGGAATAAGATTTAAAAGTTTTTCTAAATAATACGCAATAAACAGTGGAATATTCTATAATAAAATGGCGCCGAAAAATTTGATAATACATATTAATTATTAATGAGTTTTTCTTAAAACTAAAAATTTAATTTTGTGAAAAATTAATTCTAATTTTATTTGAATTATTTTTGCATATGTCAAACTAATTATTGATGACGGTTCAAAATTATGTTAATTAAGCGCAAATTTAATTACTTCAAGACCAAGACTTATCTGAAAAGATTCTCATAGGTTTAAAATATTTTATAACCTACATTTGCGTTAAATTTCTTTTTTATAGCTATGAAAAGAGTTATTGAAATAAAGACAAGTGGAAAGAAATTAAATTACGTACTAAAAATGAATTTAAATGAAAATTTTTGGTATAAATGGCATTGCATTATTGAATGTACAGTTTTCTCTTTAAAAAGCTTCTAAATTAAAGCACATATTTTGCAAAGATAAGTTATTTAAAATGCCAAAATTACTGTATCAATTGAAGAACATGGTAATTCGTTTTCCCCTGTATTGATTATGGTCACGAATTCGTAGATGGAGAGTCGCGGGTTCGAGTCCTGTTGCCACTGACGACCATTCACGTAGAAGGGCTACTTCAAATGTATCCAGAGTACTTCAGATGGTGTGGTGTGGTAGTTTGGAGAAGGAAATGCTCTCAATTTCCTCGTCTCATTTTCTTGACGATAATGAATCATCACTGGTGCTATTCTTTTTCATGATATGAAACCATTTTACATATTTGTACATTTTTATTTATTTGCAAAATATAGTTTCTTTGAAATTATTAGCTAAGTATGAAAATAAATTATTAGTTTATTTGTAAGTTGAAATAATATTTTTCTTACATTTCTAATTTTTTCCGGATGTTTAGTTTGCATGTTTTCTCATCGACTTTGATATTTATGGCCAACAAAATATTATTGTAAGTAACCACAAAAATTATCCGTCAGCAGAAAATTTCACCTTTCCCCCCGTATGAAAACAGTAAATCAAATGCCATAATAAATCTTCAGAATCTTTAAGTAAAAATTTTTTTAAATTCAATATAGGGATATAGTTTATAATTGTTTATGAAATTTCTTCTTTTTTACTAACTTCATTACGTCGTTAAGATTTTATTTTTACCCAGAGAACTAATATTCATTCCCTAATTTGCTCATTAAAATACGCTCATAGACCCAAAAAAAAATTAGCTCACCAAGAAATAACTTCGTGATTGTAACGAAACTTGGCATGAAGGTACATGTCGGGGAGATATGCAAATGATTAGAAATGCAGCGTGATTGCGTATTGCATATAGCCGGTAGAGAGCGTTTAACGTCATTCTCCGTGGAGTATAAAACAGGTAACATAAGCTTGTTTGAGTACTGAATCGTTTACAAAGGAAGTTCTGAGGTAGACATGCCATTACGCCATTTTCGAAGACAATATGAGCAGCTGTCGCAGTTTGAGAGGGGGAGCATTATCGGCAGGATGGAAGCTGGGTGGTCAGCTAGGCGAGTAGCTCGTCTATTAGGCCACTCTGATTGTGTTGTGAGGAGGTGTTGGGACCAATAAATCCAAGAGATGTCATTTACACAAAGACCAGGCTCAGGATGCCATCGACAGACCAGTCGTCGAGAATACCGCCACGTCGTAAGAAATGCACACGTACAGCAACTGTTTCATTGGCTGCCATCCAAGCACAGATAGCACCTTCACTATGGCCCCCTGTGTCTTCTGAAGGACATCTGGCGATTGGCTGAAGGACATCTGGGATCGCAGCACCCATTACGTTTGCTGCCCTTGACGCCCACCCATCGACGTCTCCGTTTGGAGTGGTGCCGCGCACGAGGAAGCTGGACTACAGCGGAATGGAACCAGGTCGTCTTTAGCGACGAATCCAGATTCAATCTGAGCAGTGATGACAATCTTGTTCGTGTGTGGAGACCCCGTAGTGAACGCCTCAATCCTGCCTTTGCTTTACAGCGACACACCTCTCCCACAGCTGGTGTGATGGTAGGGGTGCCATTGCCTACAATACACGGTCACCCCTAGTATTGATCCGTAGAACCATGACAGCCCGGCGGGATGTCCATGACATCCAGGAGCCCCTTTTCAACAAGACAAAGCTCCTCCTCACACGGCAAGGGTGTCACAAGAGTGTCTCCGCACTGTTACTGCCCTTCCTTGGCCTGATCCCCAGATTTATCTCCAATCGAGCATATCTGGTATTGTTTGGGATGGCGAGTTAGGCATCCACGAGTTTGAACGAACTAGAGGCAAGGTTACGGCAAATATGGAATGAAATGTCTCAAGACATCATACAAAACTTGTATGCCTCAATGCCCGATGGTATCGCATCGTGCATTGGCGCTAGAGGGGGTTCAACAGGGTATTAAATCCTCCGTTCTTTTGCCTTTTTTACTGAAATAAATGATCCTTTTTCTTTGATTTTATAATCATTTACTTATATTATAAAGTATCCATTACGTATGTAAAATTTCGTTTCATTTTGACGACTCCTTCTTGGTGAGCTAATTTTTTTGTCCATGAGTGTATGAAAGAAGGTTATAAGAGCTGCAATTTAACAATATTCTAGGAAGAAGTTTGGAAGGAGTGATTGATTTTTTGATACATTATTTATTAAAGATTATCACCAACCAACGCTGTTGCTGTTAAGCTAACTGAGCTTTCAATACGGGGACTGTAAGCTTAGCACAGTTTTTTTTGCTTTGTAAATCACTAAGTTGAAATTTTCACAGTATTAACATATCCTATTTCGTATTTTTAAATATTCTGTTTTCCAGAGTCTTGCCGGGTTTTATTTCTTTTATCTATCTTAAGAATTAAAATATTTAGATAGTTCACACATTTTTATGAAATCTTTCATGCGTAATAGCTGTTTATTAACATTATTATACTCTATTTTATTAAATATTTCGAATGTGTGACTTTCTTTAAACTTATGCATCAAAGACTTGGCCATTGACTTTACGTATGAGGAAGCTGTGGGAATTTTCGAGAGAAAGATCTTACGATGTGCATTCTTGGTGGGATCCAAGACGAAGATCTAACTTAGAACTCTACAAAAATTTACATGCAACCTGGTATTGAAAAATTTGTCAAATTACTGAGACTTAAATGGGCTGGTCATGTAACTAGAATGAATGAAGATCGTAGCTGCAAGAAAATCTTTCTGGCAAAGCTCATTGGAAATAAGACCTCGGGGCAGGCCCCCGATAAGATAAATTTTTTGACTGTGTCAAAAAAGACCCAAATATCTTAAAGGTCAAAAATAGGAAAACATTTGCAAAAAATAGAGATGGCTGGAGAAAACTTCTGGATAAGTCTAGGGCCCATCCAGAACTGTCGATTCATTGAAGAAGAAGAAGACTTCCTTAAATATAATCTGGTTATTTTTTAACATCATTATACATTGTGAAGTAATGCGGGATTCACTGAGAATGAACGGATTTTGAACCAATCTGGTTGAGAATCGAAGTTTTAATGTATAATCAATCAAAAATTTCCTAGGTGAAAAACAAAATATTTTCCAAACATAAGTTTCAGTTGTTGTTGTTTTTTTTGTGATTTTTTTTTAATTCTGTGCCTTTATTAAATTGCGCAGTTAAGATTATTTACTTGATGAAAACGACTTGTCGAATTTGGTAATCAGTAAGTAAAAATTTTCCTTTCTCAATTAATTTTTTTCCTGTAATTTCTTACCCCCATCCTTATTTTCTCTTTATAGTATAATTTATAATTTTCGAAGATGGATATCATGGAATATATTTTGAGTTTACTTAAATATCTATCAATATTTATATAACACGGACATTATCGTGATCAATATCTTAAAATCAACTTTCTTAATTTTTTTATGAAACTATTTTTTTTCTACAATACTTAAACCATAAAAGAATTATAATACCGTATCATTTATTATACTTTTTTTTCTAAACCAGCTCAATACGTTTTCAAATCTACTTCTTCTAAGAAAGAAAAATATCAGCAAAATCCAAAATCTTTCTCTCAAAAAGTTGATTTATGTAAATCCATATTTTTCTCACATCTTTCTTCCCTTTAAATCCCAAAAATAAGAATGATAAAAATATTTCTGGCATTTTCAGAAAACTCTTTCTCGATAAATCAAAACTCAACATGTTCGGTTGCTAGAATATATCTGACGCTTTCAAAAATATGCATTTAATTTGAAAGTAAAGCACCCCTTTTCCTTATGCTAATAAGACTCTATTTCAAGAAATATAAAGAACATAGAAGAATATTTCCATTAAAAAAAATGGCTGAAAAATTCTGGAAGGAATACTGCTGATATTTTGCACGTGACTTTTTTACTCAAAAAAGGAAGTTTTTTTAAAGAAAACCCTTACATTATTTTTACTTAGAAGTTTCTTTTAAATGGAGATGTTTGTTGTGGAGAGCACTTAAGCCTTACAAAATGTTGAAGCACGTTGGGGAAGGTGAAAAACTAAGGGGAGGAGACTCTTGAAGTTTGGCGTCGAGTTTTTCGAAAGCTTGATCAATAATGTTGAGATCACACATTTCTTTGGGAGTAATCTATCGTTCCTGTAATTTCTCTCTCTAGTGATTTGAAAAAAAATATGTTCACTTTGGTAGAAAAATGGCGAATTTTATCTTTATATATTAATGAATGCAAAAATTTCTTTTATGTCAGTTGCCTTAAGGTTTTTTTTAAAGAATTTTTAAGCTAAATTTTTCATTAATTCTTTAACTTGTTTGTCCGTACTCCGCAGGGGCTACTGAAAGCTGTACAAAGCGGTACGCAGTACGGACACTCATATTTTCTTTTTTTCTGTCTTTGATTTGCACATGATTTCAATTATTCTAGTGAGATTATTAATGCTAGTGTTTTTGAGAGATGTAGTTTGTGTGTCCATTGTATTCAAATACTTTTCATCCGGGATTTTCTTTGTAAAGAAAGATGGAATTTTTCTTTGAACGCAGGAATTTAGATTCTTGAAAAAATATGATAAAAACAGGGATTCGAAAGGCAATTTGAAATTTGATGTTTGAGAAGAAATGAAAATGGAAAGATAATTCAAAAAGGATGATATTATCTCTGTCTTCATTAAAACTTAGTATTACACCATGCTTTAAATTTTGTGTGCCTATATATATATATATATATATATATATATATATATGTCGTGGGTTTTCGCGTGAACATCAAGACATTTTATTTGAACCGTCTTTATTCGATGAAATCACTTTGGAATCTGATTTGTAAGAGAGAGAGACAGACACGTGTTAAAAATCAAGAGTCCGCGGTTACTCAAAAGCCAGGTGACTTTTCAAGTACATGTCTTATTGAAGAGGTATACTTGAGGATTTAAGAAGGACATATTAGGTAATAAAAATTAATGATCGGAGTGGCAAACTTCTATTAAAGTCATGTGTTCTTCCTTTCCGAACTGGATAATAAATTTAATACTGGAAGATGTAACGGGAAAATATAAGTTAGAAGTGATCTAGGGTTTTAATTTTAGATCTAATTTAATTATCCTTACATATGTATATATATATATACACACTTACAGACACACAAAATCTCCAACCGTTTGAAAAAGAGGTACGAATAGGAAAATTTTTGCAAGTATGAGAGAAATTTTTAAAGATATATATATATATATATATATGAAACATTCTTCGTAGCATGCAGTGTACTTGTAAAAACCAAACATTTAGGGTTTTTTGTGTTCCACAATTATAAAATAAAAAATAGTGCGAAAACTTTGAAAGTGAAAATTAAAATAAAATTCTACTATTTTTGCATTCTGTCAAGTATTGTTCTTAGTTATATGCAATAAAAATGCACCTTTGTTTTTGAAAAATTTGGGGAAAAATAGACCGCTTAAGGGGTTAATTAACGTAAAAGTTCTTTTATGTAAATTGATGGCTGAAATTTCGTACCTTAAGATTTTTAAAAGACTCGTTTTGATCGAATTTTGAAAGCTGAATTTCATTAATTTCTAATAGTTAATATCCTCTTAAATTAAAAGAATTAATCTTAAAATGGCACTTATTCTCTAGCTAACTTTCTTATGAAAATTTAATTTCCCTAGTCTTTTATGAACTTTTATTTTAGTCTTCCTTAATACTGTTAAATTTTACTTATTAATTTCCACAGTAAAAACTAAATAAAGGAATTGAACTTGTTCTGTTGATTATAAACATACAAACTGTCGCAAGATTTTTGTGTAGACGGAACTTGGAAAATTTTTTTTGTCTGTAAGCATTTCATTAGATAAAAGTCTTTCATCTCATCAATTTGTTTCAAATGATAAATTGATTAAAAGTAAAAGGGTTTTGCAACGTTTGGAACAAATTTGTCATCAGCAGATCGAATTTGTTACCTAGGAAACCAATTTCACACACGCTTGTCCTTGATAGTCCCATTATATTTTTAAATTCCTTCGTTAAATGAGTATTCTTCAAACGTTTTAGGAGCACAATTTTGTAAATTTTGCTTAATTGACGAAAGAATTTTGATTCCCCTCTTGATGCACTCGAATTTTTAACTATCGAATTTAAATAATAGGGTGGAATAATTTTCGGTATTTAAAAAATTCCGTTTTCTATAGGTTTTAAATCTTGCTATTTTTTCATTTAACAATTAAAATAATTAAACAAGTAATATAAAAAAAATTTAAGTCAATTCCTACTTATTCCTACTCCTAATAAACATTTTATTTTAGTTACTTTTTAATAAATAGTTACAATTAATATAAATATTTATATACGTATGACAGAATCGCAATATTAATTGACAAAATAAAGAGTGATTTTCCTTGCAATTTTCCTTTTTCCTTTCTATATATGGTGTTGGACTATTTTTTGGATTGTTACTGTTTATTCATTAATTAAATTTACTTATTCTTATAAAATAGTATAGTAAAAAAAGAATTCACATTCTCAGGATTAGGTCTTTGGAATAAAAGTCCAACGCACTATTCATTGCGCTACAGGGACACAAAGAGCGATTTTCCTTTCTATATATGCTGTTATTTTTGTGTTTGTTACTATTTACTCATTTTTTAATTAAATTAATGAATTAATATTTGAAAAAACTATATTAATATTAAGTGTCATCCACTAAAAGTTTTAAAAAATGTATTTGAACTTGAATGGATGAATAGAAAGTGTTTTATTAACGATTAAAAATTTGAACAAGATATACACCGGTGTCCAAAAATTAAGCATAAATTGTAAACTGCGAAAAACATGGACTAAATATTCGTGAAATTATTCCAAATTTCTTGCGGATATTAATTGAGTGAAGAAGAAACATTGGGTTTATGCAAAACTTTTCAGTCGACTACGTCCTGGGCGAACACCGGCTCAAGTCGGAACACGGAGAAAACGATTCATGCAACATAGGCAGTTCAGACAAGTTTCGTGCAACTGCTGTGCGAAGGAACGTTGTTAACCATCAAACAAGGTGAATGATGGCACAAAGAGTCAATTGGTACATGTTTTACGAAAGGAAGAATCGTTGAAATGCTGGAATCCTCACAGATCCACAAACCGAAGTGTCTCGAATTCTGAATGTGGACCAGTCTCTGATCTCAAGACTGTGGTAGAGATTTCAAAGAACGGGAGATGTTACCCGAACAACCAGTATCAGGTCGACCAAGAGTTACAACCCTCACCAAGACCGATATCTGGTAATAAGTGCGCGACGTCAGAGGAGGCAGTACTGCCAGAGCACTGGGTTATGCTCTCACAGTCACCACAGGAATACGAATTTCGAGACAAACTGTTTACAGGATATTCAATCATGCTGGCCTGTATGCCAGAAGACCAGCAGTTTGAATTCCCCTCACGTCTGCGCATAAACGCACTCGTTTGAACTGGAGTTTGAAACATCAACATTGGAGTGTGGGAGAGTGAGCCAATGTGATGTTCAGCGACGAGTCCGGTTTTGTCTGAGTAGCGGGTAATGATATGGAAAGAACGTGGAACACGTTTTGAACCAAGAAACATAACGGAAAGACATCATTTTCCATCAAGGGGAGTAATGGTATGTGGCAGGCATCATGATGAACGCCGCACAGACCTCCATTTCTTTGACACGGGGTCTGTGACTGTTCAAAGATACACAGACGAAGTTCTTGAGCCTTATGTTTGCTTTTTTCGAGGTGCTGTCGGCCTGACTTCATATTCATGGATGATAATGCGCCATGTCACCGAGCGGTACTGATTGATAACTTCCTTGAAACGGAAAACATCTAGCGCATGTCGTGGCCTGCGAACTCCCTGATTTAAATCCCATTGAGCATGCATGGGATATGCTCGGGAGACAAATTGCAGCTCTTTCGCACCACCAAGCTCCGTTACAGAACTAAAGAGGCTCTCCAAGAACCTTGGAACCGTTTGAGCCCACAACTCATTCATCATCTCATAGCAAGTATGTTAAATCGCTGTGCAGCGTGCCTGGCTGTCAGAGGTGACCACACGCCTTATTAAACTGCAGCATCAGTATTTTTTTTAATGTTTTTCATTATTTTTTCTTTAAAGTGAGAATCCTTACTATGCTCAGTTTTCTTTCAAACTGCTACTTTGGGTAATAAAATTAATTATTATCATTCTTTTGATTTGCTTCCTTATTTTATAACTATTTTATACTCGCATATCACGTTTCTCGCCATTCTGATTAACAGTTCCTTCTTCATTCACATAATTATCAATTATCCTTAACTTTTGGACACCAGTATATATATAATATTTTTTATATATTTTTTTTTTATAATATATATATATTTTATATATATATATATATAAGGAGAGAATGAACTAATAGTAGAAATTGAAAAAATATCGTAAAATTCCTGAAACCGGTGGAAATGCAGCAATCCAGTAAACGTATAGATCTAGGCCTATAGTGTATATCATTTTGGCATGTTATTTTCTTGTTCAGCTTAGAAAAGGTGCACATTGAAAATGATATTAGATCGCCAAGAAATCAATCACTGATTGAAATGAAATTTGATATTTCATATGGAAATATCAAATAAATACAACATACATTTGTATGTTTCATATACAAACTTCTGTTGATGAATTTTGTATTGAATATTAATTGTAAATGGAAGCCCATGGAGACATAGAATTTCCTCTGTATACAACTCAGACATTGACGCTCCACTTACAACCATCAGTATGGAGTAGTTATTGTAGACTGTGTTCCCCCTAGGCAGTCCTTTGCAGTGAGGGAATGGTACCATTCGATAGCGACAATGGTACTACAGGCCACTTTTAGGCTTAGTTATGCACGTGCCTAGGGTGTGAAAAATGGGAGTGTGAAAAAAAGAGAAACAATTAAAATTACATTGAACGCACCACCGCTACGAAGCTCTCAACGCACGATTCCAGATATTCATAATTCTTCATGAAAAGGAACTAGAAGATATACGACAAAATAGGCGAAGTAATTGGCCTAAGCTATCCCAAAGGCATTGATGAAAAACAGTTTGTGCAAGAGTGTCAAAATTTCAAAATGTATATGTAGGTGGAAAAATCAACAAGATGAATCCCTTCCTGCTGTCAAGAAACACGTTAGAAAATACCTTCCCACAAATTAGAAATCGCAATTAGAATTTACTTAAGCGTTTCTTCCCTTAAGAGAGAGGAAAGACTGAAACAGATCTATCACGGGAATGGTGGTTGATAATTTGATGTTGCTATGCACTCAAAATGATATTACAATTGAAATTAATTATAATAATGCCATCAATGATTTTGCAATGACCAAAGCTCGAAGAAAACTTTTGTTGTACAACTACAATGACAATGACAGTGATGCGTGCATGCGCGAAGGCGGCAGCATATACCAAATACTGCAGCCGTTCATACAACAATGGCATTGCGCGTACTGAAAATGTATTTACATGGATGTACTAATGAATAGTAGATATTATGATATAGATAAATATTGTGGTGGTCACCGTCTACTATTCTTCGGCGCTGCTGTAGCCTGCATACGGTTCAAAAGTGGCTTATAGCTGAAATATTTCCAAAGAAACAAAGAAGCGAGAAAAGAGTAATTTCTGGCAGCAAAACCACCCGAAACCAAACTAGCAAGGCACTGAAGGAAGATGTCAGAAAGTGGTGGGGTAACACACACAGTAAATTGCTTAGGGTACCGGAGAGGTTAAAAATGGTGATGTGGTACTGTACAAAGTCATTGCGGTCAGAAAATACTACTTTCTTTGTTTCAAATGAAGTGACATTCATCACAAAACACCATGTTATTCAATCTGGTATGTTCTTGTGGTTTTTGCAAGTAATATTGTAGGCTAATTTACCGATATTCTGCAGTGTTACACAGAGGTAAAGAGCGATTAGACGGTGTTCATTTCCACAAAGAATCGAAAAGATTTTCTATGGAGCAAAATAAACTTATAAAGCTACAGTGTGATCAGCTCGGAGCAAAATCACAACGTTCTTCCAGAGGTTGTTCAATTTTAGTTTATGTTTGATAAATTATATTAGCTTTGACGACGAACAGACGCAGCGATATTTATATTGCGCCCATTTGCTTAGCGCAACATTGACGACCGCGGTCGCCCAGAATATTTACCGCTGAGAAGCCAGCATGTTTATCATTAATATTTAGCCATTTTACAGGCGTTTATGACAGCCAGTCATCCCTTTTCGTCTGCTATATTGCGGAAATCAATATTTATTGGCCTGAAAACCCATCATTGGTGTTTTGTTCAGCGACGGAGAAAAACTTAAACGTACAGCATTTTATAAGAACACCACCACGTAGCATTTGCGTACTTACAACTTTCCATTTTCAAGGTATTTGAAAATTCGTTTTCCTGAATTTTATGTTTTCAGCAAATTTTCGGGTGATTTTATTCAACCAGCAGTGAATTTTCATCATGGTCACTTTTAATGATCAAAATACACTGTTGGCTACTGTAGCCACCTGAAGGAAGTATGCAGTCAGTCATGGACATGAAATTTACAACATGCATTAGCGGAGGTGAGATATGCAAATGATTAGAATTTCAGCGCAGACAAACATCACGCACGCCTGTGGCCCACCTCAAAGCGCTATTTAAGGCTTGGAGATTTCGACGATTTCAAGTTCGGCAATTGTGTTTTTTCTTGTGGTTTTTTCAAAAACGATCAGTTATGTCTCGTAGAAAACAGCGATCAGCTTTGATCAAGTATCCGAGTCGACAGAGAAGGATCGTAGCCTACCGAGATTGTGGATTATCCTTTCAGGGAAATCAGTAGTCGTGTTGGACGAAACCAAACAACTGTAATGCGGATATGTGACCGTTGAATGCAGGAGAGAACGACGAACCGACGTGGTCGATCGCATCCACCCCAGTGCACCACTTCACGTGAAGACAGGCAAATTGTGCGCATGGCAGTGATGGATCGCTCAGTCACATCACGAACCATAGCACACCACATTGAGTGTGTAACGCATCATTCAGTGTCTGCGCGTACCATTCGACGTCGTTTACAGCAGAGTGGTCTGTCCGCAAGACTTCCATTGCTTGGTCTACAATTGACGCTGAACCACAGACGTCTCTGCCGCCAATGGTGCGATGAAAGAAGGATGTGGACGGCAGAATGGAATGAAGTTGTCTTTACTAACGAGTCACGCATCTGTCTGCAACACCACGATGTTCGGATTCGAGTCTGGAGACACCATGGAGAAAAGATGCTGAACAGCTACCGTCACACTGGTCCTGCACCGGGTATTATGGTATGGGGAGGTATTGGATATCACTCTCGCACTCCTCTAGTACGCATTGCAGGTACTTTAAATAGCCAGCGCTACATCTCCGATGTTTTGGAGCCAATTGTACTTCCTTACCTTCAGGGCTTGGCCACAATCATATTTCAACAGGAAAATGCGCAACCAAACGTGGCACACATTGTCCAAAGGTTCTTCGTCAATCACCAGATTGAATTCTTTCCCTGGCCGGCTCTCTCTCCGGATCTTTCGCCGATAGAAAACATGTGGTCCATGGTTGCTCAACGATTGACCTATATTACACCCCCAGCTGCCACACCATATCAACTTTGGCAACGTGTGAAAGCTGCTTGGTCTGCTGTACCCCAAGTACACATCCAAAGTCTCTTTGAATCAATGCCGAGGCGTGTGGCAGCGCTGATCTTTAACAATGGCGGCTACTCTGGCTACTGATTCTGGCAGGAACCAAACTTCACAGAAGTCTATAAATTTATTCATTTGATACTTGGTCAACATGTTATCTACAAAATAAATTTTGTTCTGCTATCTCTTGTCTATCTTGGTGTTGCATTTATGGTGGCCAGCAGTGTAGATGGAAATCAGAGGGCGCGAGGTCTGAGAAATGTGGTGGCTAAGATATAACATCCCAACGGAGCTCTAACAGCATTTTTCGAGTTATAAAAAACGCTTGAGGCCACGCATGTGTGGTTGTAGCTAATGCCATCTGATTAGCAGTACCAGATAGAGGCACAAGAAATTCATCATGACAAAGGGTTAGATTGCACGCCTGTCGTTATCCTTAGCTTAGAGCATCATACAGGAGACATTACGATTCGACTCGGTTCTACACCATTTTCAATGGAGAATATCCTGGAGGTGGTCAGTGGTCTTCCACTAACCTCACGAGGGGATTTGATGCTCAACGGCTATTTAGAATACCCCCCTGCAGCGAAGGCATTATATATTTATAGATACCCATGCCTTCTCAGGATTCAAAACTAGGCCCTACAGCACAGCAGTTGGCGTCCCTAACCATTTACCGAATGGGTGGCGAGGCCATCCATTGCCCTGATGAAACAAGGCACCCTTCCGGTTCTCTATTCCTGGATGTTTTGGTTCAACTACGTCTAATTGGATGCAATACTTCTCTGAATGTATCGCATCGGTGTCAAAAATTCCTAAAACAAGATTCCTCTGCAATCCAACCAGGCAGAGAAGAGAGCATGACCTTCTTCGGATGAAGACTGAATTTTGGGATGGCAAAAAGGGGTTCATTCCGATTTTCCCCCAAGATTTTATTCGCTTAAAACTACTTTAAAACATCAATTTTTCAGTTTTGTCACTACTCGCTGCAAAAGTGGTGTGTTTACAAGGAATTCTTACATGAAAGCAAATTTATGTAGCCAAGCTTCACAAAATGCTCATGGATGTTGGATTTTGATATTTTTAACATTATTCTACGTCAGTATGTTTTAATCTGATCTTCACCTGTAGTGGAGAAACTAGCAGAGCGTTCTTGTACTTCTGGGTTGAAACTACAGCTTTTAAGCCTATTAAACTATACTGCTCAAAAAATTTAGGGAAGCAAGCATAAAGTGAAGAAACCGTTACACGTAGTCATGCATGAGCATAAAAGGGAGAGTACAGGTGTGACAAAAGGCAGTACAGAAAAAAGAAGTAAAAAACAATTGAATGGGAACTTTAATGCTTTGAAATTGTATGAAGAACATGAGATGCTGCTTCAGGCGAACCATTTGGTAACATGTAAATGATAAAAAAACTGATTGCTTAGAATTGAAACACAGGATATTTTATATGGTGTGTGGTCTTCCCGAACTGCTAAGACTGCCGCACACCTGTTTATCATGGATGCGATGAGGTTATAGATCAAACTTTGGCGAATTCTTCAAGAAGTGCAATCTCTAAATATTCCGAACAATAAGAGAAAGCAGTGATCTTCTTGAATGTGCCGTTCAAATGAGCCCCAAGCATGGTGGATAAGATTTAGGTCAAAAGACCGTGTTAACCACTCCATACACTGTACAGTTTTAGCTAAAAGAGAGTTCTCCATAAGATGAGCCGTATGATTTCGAGCACATTATCCTGTATAGAAAGAAATGAATCACCAATGGCTGCAGAGGAAGCTACGACATGCGGTTTTAGGATTACTTTTGCTTACCTTTGAGTCGTCCAATTTCTATTCCGATGTTTTGTTTTACGTTCGTTATCAGAAGAAATATTTGCAAAATTTCGTTGAATCCATGTGCTTCCTAAATGTTTTTAGCAGTGTACTTCCACATAGTTAGTTCAGCTACAGAGCCTTCACTATAAGTACAGCATATCTTTTTTTGTTTCTAATGGGCTGCGAATTGGTGTTTTACCATTTCAGACGTAATAAATTCCCTGGAAGCTGGTATCTCTTTATTTGCGGCACCACATAGAGGGATACTAATCATCGAGGGTAATTTTGACACCCAGTTTCCTCCCTAGAGGGAGACACCTGAGCTCTGACGATGCGAACTTGTACTAGAATTTAATTTTGCAGAGAGCACCCAAACCAAACAGACACTCTAGGGATCTTTTACATGCTGCATAATCCTACAACATGTCCGTTGTCGATTTTCTGCGTCATGAAAATCCAGCGACTTTGTTCGGGGTCGAACCCGCAACCTTGAGTGCGGAAAGTCAGCGACAAACCCAACACGCCACCCAGCCGGTGCAGAGTATTCCTTGTTTACCGTTTTTGAAGAAATTTTTACCTTTCCAGTGCAAGAAAAGCATTAAGTTCAAAAGATGCTTTTTTTTGCTTCCATATTCAAGCATATAAAATTGACAACAATTAATGTATCTTAACTAATCTAACAATTAACGTATCATAATTAATCTAACAATTAACGTATCATAACTATTACGCCTGAAGTAGTTTTTAAGAATGTGTATGTATGCCCTTTACTTTTAAATCATTTTGATATATTCAGACTTGTCTTCATGCCACTTACCAAAAATCGATACGAAATTTCCACCCCAGTAACAGAAAAACATAATTTTTAGAAGAGATTGATTGAAAAAAAAATGTTAAATTTGACATCAAAAGTTATTTTGCAGAAGCTTTTATTGACCTTGATAAACTGTACTTAAATCCGTGAAGAAATGACAAAATTACAACACATAAATCAATTTCTTTTACAATTTTTAATAGAAAATATTCACTTAAATGGTACCAAACATTTTGGGGCACTAATAATCTTGTTAGTGGTAATACAATGATAATAGCACTTAGGTAAAAGCAATTAGTGAAGGGGTGGAATAATTATAAAAGAATTATCTTTAAGCAACTTTCGAGTTTCTCTGGGACGCATCCCTTTCTACGCACCTTTAGCACGCTTTATTTAATTTTGAACAAGTTACAGAAAATTCTTTCATTAAATACAAAAGTATTCATAATTTCTATTCGAATTTAAATGCTTTATGTGTTTCAGATTACTCCATGCGCGATGCACAAAATGCATGATTACGGATTTTATAAATTGGATTTAAAATATTCATCTGTGGAACAGTGGCACAAATGAAAAATTACGGTTATTTTCCTTAAATGTATTGTAAGTATAATTAACAAACTTGTCAATATATAATGAGATAATTAAAATTTTAGTGATTTCAATATTTGCGTTATGAATATTTTTAAGCAGTTTTGTTTTATTTAATGAAGAGAATAAGTTTGAAGAAATCAAGCTAACTTCTTATCAAAGAGTATAATGAAATAATTATTTAAATTTGAATATATTCTCTTATAATTTTAATGTACGTGAACAGTAACAAAAAATAATATACGAATATATGCCAAAAATTTTAAATATATGACTGAAACAGATTCATATAATAATAACTAATTTCGTTTAAAAAAAAAGTGTAAATTATTCTTTCTCTCTAGAAAAAGAAATTTTTTTTCTTGCGAAATATTTACGCAATATTACGTGCACGAGTGTGCAACTGTACATGGATCTCGATCGAAACTAAATTGATCGAAATTTATTTGAAATATTTTTCAATTTCAATGTCTCACAATGATACAATCTTTATCAAAAGTAAATTTTGATAAAGAATAGTAAGTAATTCATTTGTAAAGTTTGCAAGTTTTTTTTTTAATTATATACGCACATGTCGGAAATATACTTTCATTGTAATCAAATCCACTGAAATTGGGAATTTGTTAAGCAAAACAAATTCGGCATGAGATATGTCATATGTTTTTTTTATTTGCGGCTTTTTTGAAAAATGATGTACTAAAATGTCACCCGAATGATATATCATAAATACGGATTGCAATACCGGTATACCGGTATTTTGAGCCACTTGTACAGTTTTGTAATACCGGTATTCACTAGTTTAAATTCCGGGGTTTTTTTTGGTATTTACTAGAATTTTTAAAATTGTCTCCATTATATCTTCAGGGATCACCAACATAGAAATATAGTGTTCGTTTTTGTTTTCATGTCGACCTAACGGCGAAATTAATAAGACTGTGAATATAAATTTGCATCGTACAGTGAAGAAAAGTGATAAAATATGTGAATTATCGTAAGAGGTGGGCAAAAACTATTCTATTACAGCTCAGAGCGATACTACACACGCGCAGGATTCGTAGTCAAATATTCGTACCTGTGAAAAAAAAGTTGTAGTTGTGAAGAAAGTGCGTAATATTCCGATATAATTTTAATTGGTGAGTTTGTTATTCACATTGTATTTGCATATCATACTTAAGGGTTCAAAATATTTTTCAGATTCATCATATATATATTCATAAATAATAACCCATAATAATGATTCAGAATAACCAAAAAACATAAAAAATCAGCTGAGCATACTTCGGTTTGGTTACATTATTTTTATGATGAAAGAATATGGTGGCACAATGTAAAAAATGTTTAAGAGTTATTAAAGTTATTGGAGGAAGTATAAGTGGACTCCATACACATTTAAAAAGAAAACATGAAACAAATTTCTTAAAAAGGAAAGAATCTAATTGCGATGAAGATACAAATTTAAGCATAGTTTCCAAGCCCAGGCCATCAGGGATTTTAGATTATTTTAAAAAGAAAAATAAATCATTTGGATGAAATTATAAGTAAAATGAGGCATTAGATGATTTGCCATTTCGAGTGTTTTGCACTTCTACAGAACTAAGAAAATCAATATAAAATCCCTTCATGATTATTCACATACTGTTATAATATATGCTTCAAATTATTTTTCATGATATTTACACTCTATAATAAAACTGGCAAATAAAACAAAGAAACATTCGTGTTTTCTTTCTTTTTCTAAAATTTCTACTACCGGTATTAAAACCGAATTAACCCCTGTATTAAGATTTATAAAATACCGAATACCGGTATTGAACTTTTGGTCCGATTTTGCAATCCCCCTAATAATAAATCTTTTGTTTATGAAAGCTGTCCTGGGATGCAAAAGTTAAAAAACAAACACATTTTTACGGATTTTTCAAAAACCGCAATTGTTTTTTAATCAAAATTGGTAAACATACAAAAAAAGACATTTTTAATTCATGGAGAGCAGTCGAGAGGTGGGACAAGTCAGTCTAAAGTGGAGGCAGTAAGTTGGCTCATTGTGTCCAGAAATGTGTCTTCTAGATTAAGGAATCAGTTTCAGGAGACTGAAGCAATATCCAGAAGACAATTTACAAGGCCCCCAGATCCACCACAAGTTAGAAGGATGCTTACTTGGCTTTAACTGCAAGGTGTAATAAAGGAATGAAAGTAAGTCCTATAAAAAGGAGCACTTCCTTGCTTCTAATACCTCACCTTCGAGATGTATTGCTGTTATTCTATTTAAAACTGAACTGAGGCTTATGAGGCTGGGATTTATGCAAGGATACTAATAGTTTGCATCCATGTCAAAAGAAAGCATACTTGACATGGTGCAGACAATACCATCCTTGGACGGTTAGACTATAGGCTTGTATTACCTTCCATAATGAGACGAGATTCAGTCTGAGCTCTAATTTTCGATATACTCCCATATAAAGAGATTCAAGGACCTGGTACCATCCCTCGACCATCATAGAAGTGAACCACAGTGGAGATGGTAATACTATTCATCTCAGCCGGCGTGATGTTGGACAGGTGAACAGAACTTTTAGCGGGGCACCTTGAAGTATAGGGACGAAATCTTAAGGCTCGGCAGGGGGTATTTTAGAGGGCCAGTTTGTGCAATTCATTTTTATGAGCGATAGCATTCGACCCCACAGAGCTCTTCTGATCGATAAATACATTGATTCTGGCGACATTCAGCTGATTAGTTGGGCAACCAGAACTGAATCCCTCACAGGCATGTCATGCTTGTCCATAGCAATTGCAGCTCTTCAGTCCCCATCCAAAACACTTCTCAATTTAGAAATTGCCTTCTTAGAGGAGAAGGACTTATTATTCCAAGACCTTATAAATAACATTAGAGTTTGCTTGTGGGAGCCTTTGCTTGAAAGGTTCTATAATACACCATATTAAACATTCTATACAGCTGCTATCTTACTACGTCGTTTTTGGATTATTGCATCCTGCTTCCATGAGCATAAATCACTATCATAAATGGGTACCATTAATTTTTTACTTTTTAACATCATTTACATTAATTTTTTTAATACTTTCATACAAAATGCCCCTTTTATTGGTTCAGTAGTTTGTTTAGCTTTGTTCGTCAGTATATTCGAGTAAAGTTCTATGGGATGTATCCCCGGTACTTTTTTTCGGGGGTTAAATGTAGTATATGTATTTGCTGGTCTGATTTCTGTATTCAAAAAGTATGAATTTACATTGAACAACTATTTATTCCGAACTCGACATGAAAGTAGTTTTTATTACGATTCAGAAAATTGAATAATTTTGAACTCTTTCAAATCACTCAAAATGAATGAATTAATTATTTCAAAAGCCTATGATAGTTGTTGAAAGCTATCTGTTCTATAGGTTTGAACTTATTTTTTTTAAAAAAAAATTATTTTTAATGAAAATTGTCTCAGTGATTTCTTTCTCGATACCTACAATTGCGGATTTTGCGTGGATGTGCCCTTTCCTTATGGTCTGTGTAATATTTTCGTAAGATAAATTAAGTAATCGTTCTATTTTTGAATTCATATGTTAAAGGAGAAAATGTTAAAAATATCTTGACGTTTTTTTTGTTTGAGTTTTTATTACTTTAAAGATTAATTTTTCCAAGTTTTTAAAGATGTATTATTTTTTTATTATTTTCTAGGGGTCAGCTAAGTTTAATATTTAAATAAATAAAATAAAAGGATAATAAAATTAACAAATCAATGATTAATATTTTTTCATTTAAAAGTATTTTCCCTGTGTTTTTAATATCATTTAGAGTAAGTCTCTACTTGCGAGATGACCTCTAACTATGAAATTCAGCTGCTTTTTATGTTTTTGCCTTTCCATCAAGATTTGTTTTATCTTCAGTTTTTCATGATGTAAAGAAATATTGGGTAAAGTTTAGGTGAGGGGGGATTTATTTTTATGACATGCAATATTCTTTTCTTTATGATGCAAAATTCTCGATAAGACTTAGTTTTGATTTTAGTCTTTTTCTTTAACTTTTTATTAGCATTACAAGCTATACAATTTCTCAATTTTTTTCTAAATTCTGTACTTGAAATTTTCAATACTTAATAATTTGCTCATATTTTTTTCCCTTTTGAAAAAAACCCAGACAGCATAAAAAGAGAAAAGTAGATAGATAATAGTGCTATGGGTGTTTATTTCAGTATGTATTGGTCTGCGTAGGAGTTCCAAGTCATTCTAAAAATAAAAGAATCTATTGATAAAAATACGAAAATACAAGCTAAATTATGTAAGTTTATTCTATGAAGTTCGAGTTTTTTTTAAAGGAGAAAAAAACTTTCAAGAAGAATCTTTGAAAAAAAAATCTGGCCGTTCTATTTCTAGGCTGTTTAATAAATTTTTAAAATATATTAGTTTAAAAAAAGCACATGAATATTTTATTAGCTGCAGTATTCTTTCAACTTTTACAAAATCAATTTCCAGATATTTCTCATCGATTGATAAATTATTTTTAACCACATCAAACCATCGACCTTTTTCATAAGCAACCTTGTTTTATCAACCAGATCTTACACTTCTTTGGTTCTAAATAAAGTTCTAAGAATCCTCAATGTGATTGGATAGAAAAACAACTTTTCCCGCGGCTTTTCTTAATCTTCTTTCTGAAGAGTCGCCGCAAGATATAAACTCTTAAGAATATCTTCTTCAAAATTAAATTTATTTTACGATTCACTTTTATTTTATTATTATCATTTTTGGCGCGAGTTTTCCTTTGTTCAGAACAGAGGCGCCAGCAGACAATGGGAACTTAGAAAAGGAATCCGCCTTTATCCATTTTGACAAACTTCCGGTTCTCTCTTTCTAGTGGAAGCTGGAAGATAAGAACATCCCTTTCCGAGTACTTTGCATGGACAGAACGTGTTGTGTATGCGACAACGCCTTTGCCATTCTTCCCTTTGTGTGGGAACCAAACTATTCCGTGTTGACACTGGAACGAGAAAAAAGTAAACAGAATGAAAGTTAAATAAAAATGAGCCATCGAGAAAGGAACTAGAATGCCTAGAATGCAAAGTTTGCATTGAAATCGCGTATTCATTATTTGGTTCTTTCTCGCTCACAATGAAAAATTAAAATTCCAAATAAATATACTTCGAAACACTTTTTACGTGCACCAGTAATGTTTAGAGAGTAAAGTTTCCTTAAAAAATATTAATTTTTATAAGGGAAAAGATATTAAGTTATTATTTTGTATAATAAACATGGTTTCATTTTACATAACTAGAGCAACTGTAAATAGTAAAAAAACGTACACAAAGTTCGAATCTGATTAAAAAATTGCTTATAATTTTTCGAAAATTTTTCCACAAATTATATTTATATTGCATGAAAGTTTAAAATAAAAGGTGTTTTGTATAAACGGTCTATTGCAAGAATACAAAACAATACATCTTGCTTTGTCTATATATATTCACATTTTGAATCATCTAATAGCAGAACTGCAGCCGATTATTTTAGCTATTTTTTTATTGTTTACTAAAATATTAAAGTCAAGAACAATGGCTACATAATACTTTATTATAATTATAACATATTATATTGCATGTTTCTTTAACAGTAGACTTGTAGATTAGGAGAAAAAAATTTCAAACCTAATGCATCTCTTTAGTTAGTAAAAGAATGCTTTTGTCGAATTGAAAGCTTCGAAGTGTTAAGCCTAATATTATGAAAAAATTCTTTAAAAAAAAAACATAATATCTTCTTAAAAATAAGTGATAAGGTCAAACGATTTTGTACTTCAATTAAAAATGAATTTATATCTAATCATTTGTATTTATAAAATATAGAGAAAATTAAAAATGTTTTAGAGTTGAATTATTTGATTAATTAACAATTATAATTGTTTAGCTTACAAATTATAAAATATCCTAAATCTAACAAACGACCAGTGGCGGATTAAGCGGGTGTCGGACCTGGCGGCCGCCAGGGGCCCCCAGCGCTGGTAGGGGCTCCCAAGCTTGATGAGTGCAAAGGCCAGTGACAAACCAACCACACCACCTTGGAACAAGAAATGAAAAGAAAACAAAGATACAATGAAAACCCCGCTAGAAATTTATCGAGATGTAAAAAAGATCCTAATGTAGAAAAACTTTAGAAAATATTTTTAATACCGATATCGAATGCATCATGTGAATGACCTTTTTTAGTTTTAAAACGTGTTAAAAATAATTTAAGAAGTACTATGGGAGAAAAAAGAAATTGAAAAACATGGCCATATTATATGCAGAATAAAATGTTTTGGACAAAATAGATATGGTGAAAATAATTGATGAATTTGCCAAAGAGAAATCAAACTGTATAGCAAAACTGTAAACTCTTAAGTAATGTTTTTAATTTTTTTTATGTACAGTTCAGATTTTTCCTTAAACCGATGAGTTTTATTATATCGATACATTTTATTTTGAGAATTTAAAGTAAGCGACTTCTTTCACTATTTTAGTTTTTCGACTCTTAAGCCCATGGGCCTCTAACCTTTTACCGCCAGGGGCCTCCAACTACCTTAATCCGCCTCTGCAAACGACAGTAAAATTTTAAAAACCATTTGAAAATAAAACTTAAAATTATAATCTGAGGAACTTCCTAAAAACGTGTCCCTTTACGTGCATTTTTAGACCGTGCATGTTAAATAAATTTTAAAAATGAAATAAAATTCAGTTATAGAGGTCTACATCTGAATAGAAATGTGCAACTTTATATGATCTTGACAGAGCAAAATATTTTCATTAAAACATGGTAGCTTAATCTCTTTTATCTGATGCGTTTGATCAGAAGGAGTGAAATGTTTTTAACATTCTTTGTATTTTATATGTATTTTACATGACTCTTAGCGCATGACAATATGCATAACTTTAATAATTTAATTCCAATCAATTTTAAACAACAAACTTTGAATGTACACTCTCATTCATAAGAAAAAGGGGGGGGATAGTTCAGATTCAATTTTTGTTACATTTTAAGTAAAAGTAAATAAATAAAAAAATCCGTGTCAATAAATTGATTTTGTTGCAGTGAAATTAGCAAAAATTGATGAAGACTCAGAATTGTACTTTTCACTAATCCATAACTATAGCTCGGTTAGAAACAAAATATGCTGAAAAAGTTTTACATAAAAAGTACATTAATAAAAAGTTATTGGTTAAAGTTTTAATTGTAAATGATAGATGTGTGATATATATATATTTATTTAGTAATATAACTTAAAATTTCAAATTATCAAAAATTCTGTACTTGAAAGTATATTCTATTTTCAAGTCATATAATTTCTTCAAAGTTTGGAAGAAATACGCGCACACACAAATTAAAATATTAATCTTAATTTTTTTTCTCGAATGAGTTTATATCTGTAATAAGAAAAATTGTTTATATATTTAAGCTACTTTAAATTTCCAGAATTTTTCTGTGTTTGTCGTATGAAACTTCCAAACAACTTATACTTCCAATCGAATGTTTTACTTCTAAAAACATATAAACTATATTGGGTTGGTAAGAAAGCAATTTTAATTTTTATTGTGAAATAAAACTCAATATTTTTCTTTATCAAAAATGAACTTTAAATCAATCAAATAGCTTCTATTCTGTTCGCGTTCACATTTTGCCATCTTTCTCCATGTAACTCCACGATTCCGCGCTCATAGAATTTCCGTTTCTTCCGTGCGATTGGAGGTCATGGCTATTACTGAAATTTTAACTATTTAAAAAGTTTTGTAAAGTTCGAAATAAATGATAATCCGTTGATGAAAGGGCAGGGCTATATGGGGATTTGACATTACTCCCTAACCAAGTCCCAATAATTTCAAATGTGTTGTTAAAGATGTGATTTGCTACTGATATTAAGCAAATTAGAATTCGAGTCTAAAATTGTTAAAACGCCAATAAGCTCAAACATCATATTGATTATCTTTATTTTTTTACTGATTTTGTGATTTTTAAGTTCATACTAAACAATTTCTTGCAACATTTGAAGGACATTTTAATAAATTTTTATTTTGAGTTTCTTATTACATAAATAGAGAGATCAAATTGATGAAACGATATATTATTATATGGTATAATTATTAGGAAAGAAGGGGCGTTGGAATTTTTTTCTTGTTTAAATTGGATGGTGATCCAGCAAAGGTTGAGACCTCTTTTCGAAAGTATAATGTAAAAAATCTTACCTTTCCTATATAGTATAAAACAATGAATCTTTTAAGAGGAAACTTAAGGTATGTAAAAAGTATTAAAGTAAATTTTTTAAGTTAAGGTACCAGTAATAAATAAACGGTTTCGCCCAGAATTTGCATAAATATATTTGGAATACTTACACAATAGAAAATTTTAAAAAGTTATAATTAAGTACCGAACATTGTTTAGTGTATATTAACGAATTGTATGATATAAATATCAACGTATAAAAATCAAGGAAAAGAGTTTTAAAAAATCGTTTGCTAGGAACCCTAATCCAGAGATTTAAATTCTTCTGTATTTGAAAAAAATTCCGGTTAGTCTCTTATCTTGAAGAATGATAAAGAACCACAGACAGGAAATGAATCGAACAAAAAAAGGAAATAAATTGTTTTCAAAGTTATTTACTACCATTTACGATTGGTTCTACGACGTCTTCCAAATGGAACACAAAAGCCATTTGCAAAATTGGAAAAGTTCAGTGGAGTAATGATTGTGTTGTTGATGCGGTTTTGTGGGAGAAAACAAAAATAGGAAAAACAATCAATATCTTCAGCATGAAAAAGCAGGGTGTGGCAACTATTATTGATAGAAAACACAGGAAAATAAATAAAACTTATTTGTATTTTTAGTTATGTGTTAGTATTTGTAGCGTAATCGAGGTTTTTACCGACGGAATTATTTAGCAGCAAAAAATGACTTTGCATCACCCTCTTTCAAAGAGCCTTGATTTTGCACAGAATTGAAATTGTTGGAAAAAAAACACAAATAAGACAATATTTTTAAATTATATACTGTTGGTTGTCTTTTGCACCAGTTCAGGGGTGGCCAACCTTTTTGGGAAGAGTGCCACCATCGGATAAAAAAAAAGTTACGCGTGCCACTTCCAATTTTACTAACAAACAAAAGAATATAAAAAGGTAAAAAGTTTTACTTGACTAATTATGCAATTTTTACGTAAACAGCACGTTTTTTTCGCAAGTCTAATTCGTGGAAGTTTAAAAATAAAACCAAAGTACACACAAATTTAGTTTTAAACATTTTTTACTGATTTAAAGAATTTGCTTAAGTATAAAATGTAAATGAGTAACTTGAATCATTTAATTCTAAATAACTATTGAAATTAATAACTGAAAACTCTTAAGTAACTTTTAAAAAGTCTGCGCTTGCGAAATGTGGTTTTTGAATCTGTAGGGATTTTTTTACTATAATAGAATTAGTTCTCGGAAAAAGATGCTAACAAAATTACATTGTTTTAGGTATGTATCAGTTAATTTTGATTTCATTATGTTCATAATAGAAAACATTTGTTCACAAACATGTTGGTCGAAACCTACAAAAATTTCTGGTATCCAAATCGTGTAAACATGATAAAATTGCTTGTAGTACAACTTTCCAAAATTGAACGTAATTCGGATCCCTTATGATTGAAATAAGTTATCTTTCAAAAAAAAAGTCCACGTGCTACTTTTTCAACTCAGCCGTGCCACCTCTGGTGTATACGAATAAATCTTTTCTCACCTGAAATCTGTTAAGTCCACAAAGGAGTAGCAACTGAAAACATCTAGAATCGTTTCGTATTAAAAGTAGCAAATTATACACCTGATACTGCTATGTTAAGTAGAGCTTTGCAAAATCAAGGTTCGCATGAAAAAATTTTTAATGCTTTATTTAAGTAACATTTATATATTTTATGTTATATATAGACTTATAAAAATTCTTAAAAGTTATATAATATATGTACAACTTTTATTTTTTTAATCTTGTTATTTTGTTTTAAAATTTATTAATGTCATGATGCATAATCATTTTTTAATGTCTTTAAATGATGCCTTATCATACTCTTACATCTATATTTTTGACCTCTATTCCCTATTTTTGTATACATTGCCACAGGATTTAAACAGTTTCACGTATTTCATACTACGTGGCCCCCTGAAATATAATGGTTTTGCCCATCACAGCTACAAAGTTACCGACTCCTGGTATAGAAGTTGCCCGAGATATTTCCATTCAATTATGAATATTTACATTCATTGCGGACATATATTAAAAATCCGATTTTTTAAATCGGATCGTTTTAAGCATATTTTCATGAATGAAAACGAGTACCTGTCACGAATTTGTAGGGGCGTGACGGGAAATGCATGATTTTTTTTATATCTAAAATGCTATACTCTAGTGCAGAGGTTCCCAAACTTTTTTGTCTGATAGACCCCTTGCCATGTTTTTCGGGTAGACCCCTGCTTACCTATTATTGAATAGTTGCAAATTTATAAACTTATATGTCTTTTTGACAGCTGATGCTGCTACTTTAAAAGAATTAAATTTCTAATTGTGGGGAAGTATAGCGTTTAAAACTTATGAAGCACATGCTAATGAATTAAATTAATACATAAAATAACTGAGAAACAAAAAAAAAAGCTCTTAATGAGAGGGTTGAATATGGTGCTTCAATAACAAATTTTCAACATTTAATATCAATCTAGTCAGGTTTACCCCAAAATCTCCCTTGTTAGTAAATGTCCAGTTTTTTTTCACGTCTTCTTTTGTTTTTGAGATTAGCAAACTCACTGTAACTCCCTCTCTTTAAGCAAAACCATTAAAAACTTCCTCACGATATTCCATAATTCGCGACAAATAACAGGTATGTCTTTTTGAAGCCAAAGTTCCTGATATCTGCTTCTTAACTTTAAGATCCTCGTTAGTGCCTATTCTAATCACTTCCTACTGTAATATGACATTTTTTTTTCAATGTGACTTTGTGAATTCATTGTCTACTTTGAGGTATTACTACGAAAAAAGCAATCTCAAACCTAGTTTCAAAATTTGAGTAAAGGGCATTTGTATGTTGAACATAAGTTAAAATGACCAGACAGATTGTAAGCGACAAAATGAGAAAATTCGCGACGTCCAATCCAATATTATACGTCTTTATCTTAATTCTAGAAAGAAATGCTGTGAAATGGTCCTTGTCTTAAAAATTTTTGCTCTCCAACCTTATTTAATTACGTTAATAAATCAGTTAAATTTCTAAAATCTGGTTTTTCCCCTCTAGATCAAAAAAATTTTTTAAAGATTCAAGTCACGATCTGGTTTAATGAGAGCCACTATCATAGACCCCCATCTACACTTCATGGACCTCCAAATTGTTTTTTCGCTGCCGTGGACCCCTTGCAGGTGGTCATAGACCCCTGGGGGTCTATATAGACCACTTTGGGAATCACTGCTCTAGTGCATGGGTTCTCAAAGTGGGCGATAACACCCCCTTGTAGGCATTCGAGGCTTTCAGGGGGCAGCAAAAGACTCAGAGAAAATTAGGGGGCGTTGAGATGGCTCGGTCAGATTAACCAAATGTAGTCTAAAAAGACTATAAAAAACACGCTAATTATGTACTTACAAAAATGAACTCTCAATACTGTTTACCTTAAGTTGATCGTATATATTTAAATTATTTTTATATCATATGAACGAAAATTAACACAATTCGGTGTGTGTGTGGTTCGGAAAGTGAATGAAAACCTTAAAAGATTACATTTCATTCAGACTTAAATTAAATTGAATGATGTAATGCATTTTAATTAGTGTAGTGCACGTGTCGTCTTGGTCTGAGAGCAGTAGGAATAATGTTTCGTCCACTGTATTCGTATGTTATTCAAGAAACATAATTAAAATGTTAACCAGAGGAATCAACGAGTGATTTTTTAAAGGATGTAACTGTCAATTTATATTTATTTGGAATGCAAAAGTTTATTATGAATTACTTTGTATCATCAATTCCCCTGCCTGACTTTATAACAGGTAAGCTAAAACTTTTATTCCACTCCATTAAATGAAGAAGAAATTGGTGAAATTGTCGAATCGGCCACTGGTCCGCCAAATTTTGAAAAATCACTAATTTGGCGCGTTTTTGCGTGTTGTGTTTTGGAGTAGCGACCCTACCACACCATGATCCGACCTTTTCATGACTGATGCCAAATCAAAAGGGTTACCAAATTTGGCGCATTTATCGATTTAGCGTGAAAACCCTTGGCGAGATAAGTGGCCAATTCGACAATTCAACCCAGTGGCGTTGCAAATCCAAAAAATATCCTATCTATGACTAAAATATATAATATTACAATATTTGTGCCAATAGCTATTTCAGACTCATAAGTAAAAAAATTGAGGTTTTAGAAAAAATTTTAATTTAAAATTATATTCTACTAGTAATTCGACAATTTCACCAATATTTCTTTAAATATAACTATTTCTCTAGAGCGGGATGGGGTGGTATCGAAATATTCACAAGAAAAGGGGGCTGGCTCCCTTTCAAAAAAGGTTGGGAACCTATGCTCTAGCGCAGGGGTCGGCAACCTTTCAGCTGTGGCGTGCCAAACCAACCTACCAACATGATTCAGCGTGCCAAGCAATAGCAAATATTTGAAACAATTTGATTCCCACGACAATACATGCAGAATTAGGAAAAATAGAGGCCAAAAATACAAATTTACTTATATGCTAATTATGCATCATTTAAAGATATTTATTGACATAAAAATAAACATAAAATACAACTATTATTTCAATATAAATACAAATATTAAAACTGTGCACATAAATATGTATATTTTTAGAATTTTTAAGGAAAACTTAAAATATGACTGTTTTTCAATATAAATCAAAAATTTAAATTTTATGTATATTATGCATTCTTAAAAAAATTTTTGAAACTAGAAATAAACAACATAAAGTATAAGTGTTCATGTAGCAAAGTTAAATAAAAAATTAAAATTTTAATGAGAACCTTGTCCCTGCAGAGATCTACTTAATGTCGCAATATCAGGGGAAAATTCGTTACTTTCAATTTGACACAGGATTCAGAATGTTCAGCAGTTAAACAATTTCTTTGTGGACTCAAAATATATTTCATATGAGAAAAAATTTGTTCACATAGATATGTGGAACCAAAAGCGGAAAGCAGGGCACAAGCTATTTTTTTCAAACAATTAAATCTTTCTGGAAATGACATCCAGCAATTTAAAATAGCTGTCGATTTATTGTTAGAGTTATCTTCCAAATTTTTCCGTAATTTTTTCCCCCATAATTCTGAAGATATTAATTCAATAAGTTCCATTTCAAAATTATCAGTTTCCATCCACTCAAAAATTGACAAATCGAATGGGATTATTAATGGGTCTATTAAATCAGGTTTGATTAGAAAAGAAAATATGGGCATACAAGCTTCAAAGTCTTTGCATCGTTTAAAAAACTCCTCCTTAAGTGCTTCAACGTAAATTTGAAGTTCATCTTTCTCTACAGTTGATGTAGTTTCAAGCGCTTTAACATTTGGGAAGTATTTGTAGGTCCTAGTATTAATATCACGGGAAAATATATTTAATTTTGTAGCAAAGCCCTTCCAATATTCAAAAAGTTCAAGTACTGTTTGACTTTTTCCTTGCAATCCTAAGTTTAGTTCATTGAGATATTTAGTTATATCTGTCAGAAACATCAATTTACCTAAGCATTCCTTGTCGTCTAATTAGGAAAAATGTTGTCCCTTATCCTTAAGAAAAATTTTAATGTGCTCCATGCATGACACAAACTTATTCAATACATTACCACGACTAAGCCAACGGACATGACTGTACAAGGGAAGATCTCCATATTCACTTTCCATTTCTTCTAAAAGAGATTTAAATTGCCTGTGTACTAATGAAGATCGAGGCACTATAAAATTAACTATTTTAACAACAGTATTCATTACAGAAATTAAGCGCCGAGACGAAATTTTGGCAACTAAACTTTCCTGATGTATTATGCAATGGAAGTTTAATATTTTATGTCCAATATGATTTTCAAGAAGTTTGACAAATCCTTTTTCCTTGCCAACCATTGCAGGAGCCCCATCAGTAGTTACACAAAATATTTTATTTATATAAATATGATTTCTTTCAAAATGATTTATAAATGAAAAAAGAATATCCTGCCTTTTAGTTGCACCAGACAGAGGAATCATACTGCATAATTCTTCATAAATTCGATTTTTATCACAATATCGTGCAATTACTGCAAGGCGTGCAACATCATTCACGTCTTTACTTTCATCAAGAGCAATGCTAAATGCAACAGTTTCTGGTAAACCTGAATTTTGTTTCGCAGTTACATTTTCTGCCATTTGTGTTATTCTTCTTTCAACAGTTCGCGCAGAAGCAGGTATTTCTTGAATTCGTGATAATATTGTTTGCAAGTTAGGTAAATCACTGAACAATATTTCAGCACTTTTTAAAAATGTGTCCTTTATATGTTCGCCATCTGTAAAAGGTTTTCCTCTTTGGCTGCTAAACAACGAGGAATGACGAAGCTACATTCTGTCGCTTTTGGTTTGACTCCAATTGTTTGACACAAAAATGTAATTTCCTTTTTATATCCAGAAACAGCTCTTTCTAAAAAACTTCACATTTCTCATCAGAATTCTTAAATGTGGTCTGGTGTTTAGTTTGAAAATGTCTTTGTACACTTGACGTACGACATACGACACTTTCGCGACATAGCACACATACAGCGCGATCTTTTTGTTGTATGAATCCAAATTCGTTAGTCCAAGAATCTTGGAAATCGCGAACATCAAGCTTTCTTTTTTTAGTCGCCATTTGATCCAATATGTAACTATTAACTGGCACAATGATGAAACAAACAATATACAAATTTTCACAATAAAACTAACAACGTGACACAAAGTTAAAAGTGACCAAAAATCACGTGTGCATCAAACTAAATTTAACTTTCGACTGAATTCATACTCGGTATTCGTATATCGGCGTGACTAATAGAAAACATAAAAAAATGTGTTCTAATATCTATTTCTATTAGCTTAATTCGCTCCAAAAGTAAAACATAAAATAATTCTGACTTCTTTGGCGCAACACTCAAAAAATTACATTTTCTCTTAATATTTAGTTAAAAAGGACCTTTGTTATGAAATCTGATTCACTTGCCTAATTAACCCACATCACTGTGTGTTTTCTTTTCACCGAATTTATTTCCAATCCAAGTTAAATATGTTGATGGAATAACTATTTTTGTTTAATATATTTCCGATGGAAAACGTCTGTTAAGCAGAATTTTGATTTATACCTAAGACATTTGTTTTTTTTTCTTTTTCCGTCGATGCCCACACTTTTGGTGGTAAAAGACAAACTACTTACTTTTTTATTTACAGAGCCGTGATGAATGATTCTCAATTTTGCAAGTATTACTCAATAATTTTTATTTGTGTTGAATATTTAATGCTAATAGTAAGTCACATTTAAACAGAAGATGTTTTCTTTTACATAAAGCATACAAACTACAAGCAAGCTGATTCAGCAAAATCGTTTTATGGCAAAAAATCGAAAATAAAAAATAACCATTATATAAAAATGTACGAAAGGATGAAAGGAGAGACAGAACGATTTAGCTTTATATATAGTATATATCTTATAATTTTGTAGAGTGGTGGCGTGCCACTGGAAATTGCTCCGCGTGCCATAGGTTGCCGACCCCTGCTCTAGTGTATGACTGTGGATAGAGGCATGTGTGTACAATACAAAATTTCCTCCAATAATTCATTTTTGATAAATTTTTCAACAGTTTTCGTTACGATGGTATCTAATTTACTATTATATTTTGTTTTTCTTCTCTTTTGTAATTACGCAAACAATTATCAACTTATTTTTAATAAAATTCAACATCGAACACACACACAAGCAGATCTCATAATTTAGACACCAAAAGAGTTGGTAATAATTTGTACATTTAATTCGACAGTTTATTTGCTCCTTTAATAAGCTTAACATCAAGAATTTTTTATTATATTTACCTTAAAATTCGGCGTATAACGCGCCCCCATACTTTCAAGCTGAAATTTTACTATATTTAGGTACCGTATTTTACGGCGTTCAACACAAAAAATAAAATCAGAATTTACGGGTGTGCTTTATACGCAGAATTTTACGGAATATTCGCCGTTTAACTCGTACCCCCTTAATTTACGAAGAAACCTGAAATGTAACAGCGCATTACTTTTATGAATTCATTTAATCAAGGTAATATTCCAAGCTTGAGGGGTAAAAAATAACATACTTTTGGTACTTCAACCTTTAAGTTCGTAAGGAATATCAATTTCATAAATAAACAATATTCTGAAAAATGGAGAAGTCAATTTTTTCTATGCTCAGCTTGTCTTTATTTTTAAAGTTCTCGTTTTTATACGTGGCGTTAAGTGTGCGTTATACGCCGGATTTCACAGTAATTGTACTGATAGCTTTTCACATTGCATGCACAAAAGTTCTTACAAACCTTAATTTGTTAATTGTTTGTATAATTCAAGATTGATGTTTTGAATTTAAATTTCATAAAGTAATCTAAGAAGGTATATTTCTTTCATATGAGTCATTAAAATTAGTTTCTCAATAAAAAGGCTTTTTCCCTTATAACTAACTAAATAGTACACAACTAATAGAAAATACAAGACGCCTTAGTTTTCACAATTTATTAGTTCATACAAATACCCCTTTTTTCATTTCCATAGAATAAAATAAAAATGATTGTTATTAAATAAAAAATCATACGCAAACTATAATAAAATGAAAGTAGAATTACAAGTGACCTTACTGAATTACAATTCTGAAGACACTTCAAATTAACGATACATATTATCAACAAAATATGTTTAGTTATGAAAGAAAAAATAAACGAAAGAATTTTTTCAATATTATCTAATACATAAAAGCATAACACATTGAAATAAAAACCAATGCATACTATTATTACATTGAATTGACAACTGGTATTGAATTCGTACATTTTAGAAGTATAAAATCTAAGCATAAAATGTAAAATTCAATCAAAAGTATAAAATTCTGTGTACCATGAAAATTACTTTAATTCCTACAATTAACACTAATCAAAATATAGTATTAGTGGAATTTCGCACTGTTTGGGAAAAATGCTTTACCATATTTTAAATGTAAATTAAACTTAATCTTAATAAGATTAAAAATATAAAGGAAATGTATATGTATTAAAGATCTAAACATACATTACTGATAAGATTTAAAATATAAAGGAAATGCATATATATATTAAAGATCTAAACATACATTAACACCTTACGTACCAAAAAAAATGGTGTAAATAAAATTAGAATTTACACACAAAATGAAAACAAAATTGGGTAGGAATAAACTTGAATCAAGTTCCTTAACATTTAGAGAGATTTTCCTTTTATAGGGTCAAAATTGGTTTTTCTTAAGCCCATCTTACATTTCCTTAATTTGAAACATATTTCCACTATAAGCATCCAATTAATAAATTCTGCTGTCAAAGCCAGCAACCTCTTCTAGTGGAATGATATCCTCCTTAGTTAATGGCTTTCCGTTAGTTGGATCAATCTTATCCTTTTTAATCAGCTTTTTAGCACACTTCAAGGTTACCACATTTCCTGAAGTACGTAACACAGCCATAGGAACAGAATTTTCAAGAACTTCATGCGTAACGGCGCACATGTACCGAACTTTGTTTGCTAAAGGAAACAAGAGATCGTTTACCTGTGTAAAATGAACATCAATTAAATCTCGGACTCTCAGATTTCCCCCGCTCACAGGGCATTTAACTGCATCTTCAATTCTCTCCAACCTTTGTTTTCGGGTATCTGGAATCCAAAAATCAAAAAAAATTTCTTTTCCAGTTATTACATCAATGAGGGGGGGTTGAGGCTCTTTGCTGCTTTCTTTTAATCTATTTTCTACTTCTATGAAGTGTTTCGCAAATTCTTTCTTTTTCATATCGATATAATCCAAGATAGGTCTTTTGTCGTACAAGAATCCACTTGGAGTAATAACAGGATTCGTGCATGGTTTCAAAGTTAAGCAGCAACAATCGAAGTCTTTCACTGAAATTTTGCCGATTGGATTTTGAGAAGTTGCATTGCCTTCTCTTCCAGCAGTACTACTACTTGCATGTCCACTCATAATTCAGAACTATTTCAAGTATGTAAACAGCAAGATACAATGACAAAGTTTCAGTTACAACTGATGTAATTAAACCAATATGACAGAGAATCAGTAATAATCTCAAAAACGTTAAGCGAAACTACCCTATGAAGAAATTAGTGCAACGATAAGAAATAATTAAAACAAAACAAGTGCACTACATCAGACCGAAAAGAGGAATGTGGAGTTGCTTCTACCTCGGCATGCTCTGCAGGAAATAGTTGGTTTCTCATTGGTTGATGTGCAATGCACGATGGGATTACTCTGGTTTGTCTGATTTGGAAGTATGAGGGATTTATGCCTAAATAATTCATTGAAACAAAATAAAAAAACATTAGCTTTTGTCTCTTTACTTGGAAATTCACAAGATTATTTATGACTCACTGTGTTTCACTCCAAAATCCGTAGATGCTCGTTAAGTATCTTATTTTCATGATAAATATGACTTACACAATTATTTCTTCCCCTTATAACTATTTTATCTAAATATTTCTCATGGATTTTATTTTGGCGAGGCATTTGTTATTCAAGCTAAGTAATTGAGAAACTAAATAATAAGCATAGAATTAGCTGTACAAGCTTTCTATACGCAACTCTTTTTTGCACGGTCTTTTGCTACACGCTTTTTTTGAAATAACAAGGCTCACCAAAATACTGTTTTACACAAATTTTTTTGTTCTACCATAAATCAAAAAAAAAAAAATTAATTATTATTTTTTTTATAGTGTAATCAGAAGACGGTCCGTTTATGCCCACACATGTCTGAGTGACTTGGTCTATTTCATGAGTTGCTTACTTTGTAATCAGGAGTTTCGAGCAGAGTTTTTATTTTCCACAAGTTTTTTTCTTCCCCAAAAAAATCCAAAAATACATCAAAATTTTAAAAAATTTAAAAAACAAGTTATTTTAAAGTGTTATCAATGAAAATTGCATAAAACAAGGATACATATAAATTTTAAAATCTGTGTATTCAATTATATATTCAGCTAAAAATACAAAAAATAAACACTGTGGGCCGCTCAAAATGCAACACACTGAAGGAAGCGTGCAAACCATGTGAAATTCACATAATTCGTTGGCGGCAATGAAATTTGTATATTATTAGCATTATAGCGGAGACACATCACCCAAAACCACTATATAAGGGGAGAACAGATTGGCGATTTGAAGTACGGCAATTGTTTTTTCGTGCGGGTTTTTATTTTATTTTATTTTGCGAATTCTGTATACTTATGCCTCGGGAAAGACATCGAGGGTCTTTTGACCAAGTTTCTGAATTCGGCCAAGGAAGAATAGTAGCCTATAGGGATTGCGGATTATCCTTCAGAGAAATTGGTCAAAGTGTTGGAAGAAACCAAGCAACTGTGATACCGATCTGTCATCGCAACCACCTCGTTGCACCACTGCCCGTGATGACAGGCGGATTAGGCGCATTGCAGTGATGGATCGCGCAGCCACATCACGAACCATAGCACAACAAATTTAGTCTGTCACGCAATCATTCTGTGTCCACTCATACCATTCGACGCCGTTTACAGCAGAGTGGAATGCCCGCAAGGCATCCATTGCTTCGTTTACTCTTGAGTGGAAACCCCAGGCGTTTGCGCCGCAAATAGTGCCATGAACGGTGGACATGGACAACAGAATGGAATAGTATTGTGTTTACTGACGAATCTTGCTACTGCCTGCAACATCACGATGGTCGAAGTCGAGTTCGGAGGCACCGTTTTGAGAGGCTACTGAACTGTAGCATTAGGCATCGCTACACTAGACCTGCATCTGGTATCATGTTTTGTGGTGGTATTGAATTTCACTGCCGCACCCCTCTAGTACGTATTACCGGTACACTGAACAATCAACGCTACATCTCTGAGGTGTTGGAGCCCGTTGTCTTCCCATACATTCAGCACTTGCCATCAGCCATATTCCTGCAGGATAAAGCGCGAACATACGTGGCACGCAATGTTCAATTCTTCTTTTCTTATCAGATTGAATTGCTTCCTTGGCCTGCTTTTTCTCCCCATCTATCGCCAATCGAAAACGTGTGGTCCATGCTTGCACAACAACTGACCCGGGATACACCACCCACTGCTACCCCAGATCAATTTTGGAAATATGTGGAAGCAGCATGGACTGCTGTACTCCAAGGATACATCCAAATTCTTTTATTTTATGCCGATTCGTGTGGCAGTGGTTATAACCAACAATGGCGGCTACCAGTGGCGTAACGGAGAATATTAGAGTCTCCCTACAAACCCATATTTTGGGCCCCAAGCCCAAATATGTACTTAGTGTCAGTCAAGCTTTGGGTCCCCTAGAGTCCCAGCCCCCCCCCCTCAACGAAGGGGGTTACGTTATACCACTGGTGACTATAGTAACTACTGATTTTGTCATCATCCACACATCACAAAAGAATGTAATTTTAATCATTTGATCTTTGTACAACATGTCTTCTGCCAAATAAATTTCGCTGTGATATCTCTGGTCCTTCTTGGTGTTGCGTTTTGTGTGGCCAGCAGTGTAAAATATGTTAATTATTGATTTTTAAAGTGTGATTTTAAAGCAAACACACATAAGTAATCTGTACTCTTATCACTCAGCTTAGTTCTTAGCCTTGTGTGTCTTAGCCTTGTGTGTTATGAATAACCCTGCAGTAGAAAAAATTATCTCTCAATTACACGGTAGGAACCAGAATTTTAAAGTACGCAGGGCTTTAACGATCTTACCTCGATCTAACCATAAAATATTAAATTACATTCCACCAGATCAGTTTGGATTGTGAGTGAAGGAGATTCATTTATACACCCTCCCATACACATCACAAATATTCGGATGAAAGATATGCAAAGGAATTTTTCACAATATGGATTTGCCCCAATGTCAAGCGAACATTTGACAAGATGTACACTGCCTCATCCATAAAATTATTCATTTAAATTGTCCTCTACGTCCCATTAAAACTATATACTATTTTCTTCAAAACAGGTCTCTAGAGTTCAGCTTAAACTGGGTTTAAAAATTTCAACAAACGAGCTCAATCCTCTTCTATACAATATCTATACATATGACTTTTCACACAGTACCACAGTCAACACATCTTTTTAGATAACTAACTCAATGTCTCTCACCCAGAGTTGTAACTAAAAGCATGTATTCAAAACATATCAAAAATTACTTGAACCCTAAAGGAAAATATCACCCTGAAGAATAACAAAACATTATATAAACATTTATTTCGGATATCGGGACCCAGTGGCGTAACGGAAAATATTACGGTCCCCCCGGAAAGTCAGAGTCTGAGTCCTACATAGGATTGTAAAACCATAACATAATGTACCTTTACAATCGCTTAAAAATATTTAAATATTAAACTTATAACCGAATACAGAATCCACCTGGATCTGAGTAAACGAAGTAAATAACGTATAACATTAGAGGTTGTTTATAGTATTTATTAAAATGGAAAATCTAATAACAGTTGATAAATAACCTGTAACTTAAATAAAAACCATACACTAAGAAAGACACGAACACACTAATAGCTAATAGTACAGCTCTACATACAAGAAGTAAATCACAAAAAATCGCGATTGACGTCTCACATTTTTCTTAGCAAAGTTCGTTATTAACTCATAAAATTCAATCTTTCTTGTCTCTTGTTCAATACTTATCAAAGACAAATAGGAGAGCCTTACTTCTGACATCGTACAACGTAGATAAATTTTTATGAACTTTAATTTAGAAAGTGACCTTTACACCATTGTAGAAGTATCTAGGAGAGTCTAAAACAATAAAACTCCAATACATACATCTGGAAAACTTGGTGCTGTAAACTTGTTTCGAATCCTCAAAAAATTACTTAAATCATTTATCACATTTAACTCTTAGTTAAATTTTCTCTAAAAACTGCTTTTAGAAACATAATTTGATTTGGAACTGCACTAGATAGGTCTAGGCCATAGGTTCTCAACGTGGGCGATAACACCTCCTTGTGGGGGTTTGAGGCTTTCAGGAGGGCGGTAAGAGATCCAGAGAGAATTAGGGGGCGTTGAGATGGCACGGAGGGGCTTGGTCAGATTAACCAAAAAATACTAAAAAAACACGCTGATTATGTACTAACAAAAGTAAACGTTAATACTGTTTACCTTATGTACACAATACTCACATGTACGAAAATTTACATATTTCGGTAGTTCGGTAAGTGGATGAAAACTTGAAGATTACATTACATTCAGACCTACATTAAATTGAATGATCTAGTGCATTTTAATTTCTGTAGTCCACGTGTTATCTTTGTCTGTGAGCAGTAAGAAACATGTTTCGCCACTGCATTTCATTGCGTATATTTTCCAAGAAACATAATTAAATATGTAATCCAGGAATTAACATAATCCTTTAAAGGCTCAAACTGTCAATTTATATTTATTTTGAAAGCAATAGTTTATTATGAATTACAATTAGTATCATCAATGATAATACAATTAGTATCATCAAAACCCCTGCCTGTCTTTATAACAGGTAGCTAAAACTTTTATTCCACTCTTTTAAATGCAGAAGAAATTTAATAACGCGTTTCAATTCCAACATTATCCTACCTATGACAAAAATATATAATCTTACATATTTAAATATATTTGTGGCAATAGAAATTTCAGATTCACCATGTATTCTGTGTACACTGTTATTTTTCAGGTGTCGGAATATTCACAAGAAAAGGGGGTGGTATTGAAATATTTACTAGAAAAGGGGGCGCCAGCTTAAAAAAGGTTAGGATCCTATGGTCTAGGCCAGGGGTGGCCAACCTTTTTGGGAAGCGTGCCACGATCTGATAAAAAAAAATACACTTGCCACTTGTAACTTTTCCTCCAAACTAAAGATGTACAAAAGTGAAAAAATGCTACTTATAGGCTTATTATGGGTTATTTACACCAAAAACATATTTTTAAATGCAAGCTCTATGTAGTGAAAATGTAAAAAAAAAAAAAATTTTTTAAAAATGGTATAACAAATAAAACAAAAGTAGAAACATATTTTTTTGTTGATAAATTTTTACAGGATTAATCAGTTAGCTTAGTTACAAAATTAAAATAAGCAACTTGAAACATTTAATTTTAAATGATTACTAAGCAGTCAGTACTTTCTTAATGTGGCTTTTGAATTTGTAATTTTTTTATTAAATTATGTACATTCGGATTAGTTCGTGAAGATGCTAACAAAATTAGGTGTTTTAGGTGCAAACCAGTTAATTTTGAACGATATTTTGATTAATTACGTCTAATAGAAAACATTTCTTCACAAACATGTTGATCCAAACCTACAACAATATTTGACCGCTAAATCATGTAAATTTGGAATATTGCTTGTTGGCCCAAATTTCCAAAATTCGATGCAATTCGGATCATTTGCGGATAAAATAATTCCCTAATATTTGCTTTTCAGAGTAATATGGTGCTGTAAGTCAATAAATTCAATTTATACCTGAGGTGAGTAACAATTAAAGTCTTGAATATAAATCGAAAAAGGATCAGTGAAAAGTTCAGTATTTTTTTCCTTGAAAATAAATGTCTTCACCTGCAGTTGAAACTAGTTGGCGTAAATCAAGAAGCTCTTCTAAAGTATCAAAATTATTGTTCGTGTAACGCACGAAGATGCTTAACTGCGCATTGTCTGTGATATCAAAGCTTTCATCCAAAGTTAATGAAAAATATTTGCAATTTTGAAGTCCAGAGACAATTTGCGTTCCATCATGTCATCTATACGACGCATGACGGTATTTCTCGACAAAGCTATTTTATCAACGATATTTTTGACATTTAGATCACTGACATTTTGGACACAAATTAAAAGGCTACTTTTTTTTTAATCTCTTCCGTCAGAATATAGTTTTTTCGTGCGGGCTAACAACAAAGAAAGTTCTTAAGAAGCCTTCACCAGGGTTTCCATTTCGTCATTTCTCTTCTGGAACAAAAATTGCTAGCCGGCTAAAAATTGCTTTTTTTATTGATAAATTCCGTTCGCAAAGTTGATCCAACAGGATATTTGCTCTTGAAATCACTATGCAGTTGTTTGAACTGGTGGTCCAAGTTAAATTTTTTTAGAACTACTATACAAATTCAACATATCAAACAAATAGGCTTGGAAGCATTTTGATGTGTAAACAAGAGTATTGTTCTTCCCAAACAATTTTAAAATCACGTGCTGCAATATCCTCTTCATAATTTCTTTTCGATGTCGAAAATTTACTCATAAATATATTGAAAATAAAAAAATTTTAAACAACTGCGCTCAATGCTAAAATCTAAGAAGAATTTTAGAAAAAAGGAAAAAAGCTTAACGCTTTGCTAAACAGAGTTTAAAATCAACTGAGTCTGACAGCTAGATACAATTTGCCGATATTAAGCTACAAATTGTCTGCGCTCCAAATCCAGCATTCTGATTAGTCTTGGATGCAAGTTCTCATGCTCTCTGCTTTATAAAGCGGCTATTTTGTGCGGATATAATTACTTCTACCCTATCAACAACTGCTCTCCTAATATATTGTAGAATTACTTCTTGACGTTACAGAAATCGTAAATAGTCAATACCTTCTGAAAAATCTTTTTATCTGACATTATGCTGACAGCCAATAGCTACAAACACCCAACTTCAGCACTGCAAGGGGAAGCTGAAATTCGAATGAAAGTCCGATATGTTAAAAATTATCCGCCCCCGAAAGAAGGGGACTTTTGGGGCAGACTCGACCGTCCGAGAGAGAGAATTTATTTGTTTTTAGTCTCCCGTTACTCAACACTTTTCTCGGAACGCTACAATACTGTGGAATAGTAAGTTTTGGAGCATGATTTCATTTTTGGTGCTATACTGAAGAAAAGAAAAAAATCTTGCTTATAGAACCTTTAAAATCTCACGCTGAAAATTTCTGTTTTTTACATATTCTCTTCATGATAATTTTCTATTGTAATTCAATTAATTCATTAATATTTTCAAAATTTTTGTAATTTTTCAATAAGTCTTCGCGTGCCACAGTTACGACGTGGCACTCGTGCCGCGGGTTGGCCACCCCTGCACCAGATCATTTACGTCTGAATTTGAAAGATAATTTTTCATCAATAAAGATTTTTTTATTATCCTTCGATAAGGTCTTATGGTATTTTTTTGGAAAAGTATTAATATTATTCTATATTATTATCATTTATTATAGTATTTCCCAAAGTTTCTGACTCGTTTTGCTGTTTTTGAACTAAGCCATTACGAGGGATGCTCTAAAAATGAGTTTCGTCATTTTTTTCATACGAATATTTTAATGCCATAAAAATACACTATTGTAATAAACATGCTGTCGCTTTTATTGGTGTCTGATGGTTAGAAGAAAGATCAGCCATAACCAGAAGAATTCCAGTTTATTATTCACTCACTTAAATTAACAACCCAGCGGAGGAAATGCACAGTTTTACTAAATATAGGAGCAACTTCAAAGCAGAAAGGATACATAATATAATGCAAATAACTTACAATTGGACACTTTGGATGTCTACGGTCTAAATTACATCCTACAACTAATTCCGTCTTTAGTTGTTCGACTTCCGGTTGTTATTATTAAATTCTGACTCAATAATCAATTAGTAATCTTATATCATTTAGCAATTAAATCGTCGAAAAACTCTCGATTAACTCTCAACTACTTTCCACTAACTTCGCGTACCTAAAAGTTAATGCTTAAATATGTCCCTTCATTTGCATAAACCTTGTCTTCTTCTTCGGGAGAAAGTTTTCAATAGAACAACATTTAAAAGAAACAGATTTGCCCCAAAAGGATTAGTGAAGGCTCGCGGATAGAGCCATTACACTAAGACATCATGAACTACGAATCTTACACTATTTTTCGACATAGCCAAAACTGACTTTGAGACATTTGTCGTAATGTGCTATCTGTTCGAAAAAATTACTCTGGTAAAACTCCAGCCATGCAAAGAATTGTTGCACAGCTTGCCCTACCTTAGTATTGTTTTGAAAAAGTCCCGAGAATGCGGCTTTTAATTCATGGAGCAGAAGCAAATCTGATGGAAGAATGTTGTGAATGCTCTCTTCGAACTTCATCTCTCACATGACCTTGTCACGACCCGAAGGTCACGGGTATGAGAGGGTTCGAGGAAGAACCATACATGATCATAAGAATATCTACTTTTATTCTATCCTTAGAACTTTTTGAAATACACTTTTATAACTTAAATCTGGGAGCATTATGAAATCCTAACCCGAGTGGCGTAGAGAGGGCTTTCGCCACTTGGGGCCGACCGGAAATTTGTCGCCTCTTTATTTTAATTGTTAGACAAGAAAATTTGTAAAAGTAAAAAAAAGCAGCTTTTAATTTTTTTTTATTAATTAAAAATACACCTTTCGTGTTTTTTTCATAGCAAAATCTTTTATACAACTGTCAATACTAATATGTATGTCATGTTCAATTGCCAGAATAGCTAAATTTGCTGGCCTTTACAAATAGTTGAGGACATAGTCGATCTGAGTTAATTTTTGATTAATTTTAGCTTAGAGAAGCTGCTCTCGCAACTGGCATTACTGATGGCAGATGTTAGAAAAAAATTCTCAACATTGTGACAATGTTTGGTAAGCCATCTTGAAGTTTGTACTCAATAGTATTTTTAATAAACCCAGAGAGCCGAACCTAATGAGTTCTTTTTTTACAGCCTGGGTCTGTTGAAGCTACGAAAGCTTGTAGACGTACGCGCTCTAGTTGGAATTCTTCTTTATTAATGTCTTGAGGAGCTTGATCTAAGTTTAGTTCATCCATGCTCAATATCATTTCAGGCCTTAAAAAAACATATTTTTGCGCTAGATTCTGCAACGGTTGGAATCTTTCTCAAATTACAGCAATTACTCTCTGTCTATTCAAATAAAGATTGTTCGCCTCAAGTCATCTTCGTACGATAACTGTACATCTTTACTTCCGTCGCTAAATATATGCTTCCTCCTTATTCGTCTTGGGGGTTCAAAAGAAATTTCAAGCTCTTCACATAAACTGTTAGCATATATTAAAACGTCATCCACGAATTCCTCTCGTTTTGCTTTTAATACAGTCTGTAAAGCACGTATTTTTTTAGCACATTGATGGATATTTAGTCCCTCTGCTTGCAAATAATTCTGAGCATCATTGACTTCGCACAGTACCGGTTGCCAGAAGCCTCGTCGCATCCGCGTAATCCCGCTTGGCTTGTGTCAGCGCGGGCGCGATTTGGAGTTTGAAATATTTTTTGAATTTAAATATCGTGGTGCTTGCCGCCACCCCTTTTCGAATGGAGCCCAGGGTCATGGCCCCATCTGCACCTCTCATGCTACGCCATTGCCTAACCCGTAATCAAATAACTAAATTATGGAAAGTACTTATCTGGAGTGGAAGCTCATTGTATGATCCTGCTCGAAACCTGATAGCTCTTTCACCTGCAAGGTTGATGCCTTCCATATTCCTGGTGTATTCCCCGTCGACTATTAATCTCAAGATGCGTAACCACCAGTCATTGTTTACGTTTACCAACAAATGGATTTCACGCTTAACGATCAACGTTTAACCAATTAACTCACATACTTAATCACAGGCACTTAAATAGTAGATACATTTGCATAAAATCAAGTCATCTCTACGGGAAGCGGTTTTTAAACTAAAATCCCAGTTAAAGAATATTTACCTCTAAAGGATTAGTAGGAGACCTGAATGGAACCCGTTACAGCCTATTCGAGATACACGGTTCTGTAGGCGTTCGTGGATGACAGACTCACAGACCCAAATGTCTATTCATCTCGAATAACAGCACACATTTCCATTGGCGACCACATTGTCAACATACGTCTGCCTGTCTCGAATAATTTCGGGAATACGCCGGTCTGCTGCTGCTCTCTCTTTTTAGACACCCTGCGCATGCGTCATCCTCCCTGTTATGATGCTTCTTTGTGATTGAACCAGCAATGTATGGTTCGCTGATTGTTTTCCACCATAGTGTACCACCTATCCTTAAAAATAAAAAGTGCCGAAACTTACTTTCGAAATGTCCCTCGTATTATGGAGCCTTATCCCAAGTCAAACCATGACTAATCGTGAGTAAAAGATAAATAAAACACACACATAAACATCAGAACTATTGTAATATATACATGTAATTAACTCAACTGCATTATTAAATAAACTCTTCATTTATGATTTATTCTTGAACATTAAATTAACAAAATAGATTATCCAACTGATTGCCATTGTCTCAGATATTTTTATAAAACTGAACATGGCCATTTATATTACCTTTTCCTCATTGATTTTTTTCGATACTTAATCTTTACAACAACTACCATCGAAAACCCAACCTCACAAAAATAAGAAGTCGAAAATGGAACTGAATCTACTGAAGTTTATTTCTTAAAAAGAAATATTCATCTTTTATTGGATCTTAAGATTCAATCATTTTCATGCTGCCAAATTTCGTTTAAAAAACTGTTGAATAAGGTAGCTAAATAAAATTATCTCTTCCACTTAAATAAATTCAGTGGGAGAACTGGTGTGGAATGGATCTCATGATTCCATTCAAAATTATTGATATTTTCATTTTAAAGGTATTTTTCAAATCAGGTGATAAGTGTCCTCCAAAAATGGATTTCACATTTTGAGGGAATCGAATTCCTTTGAGGTCAGAACTGCTGGAATATGCGAAAACAATTCTTCATTTTCATTTTTCTTCTCCATGTTTGGATCTTTTATGTAAGCCATATTTTTTAACCCTTATTTTCATTCTTTCGATCTTTCAATGCTGAGCATCAACAACGTGTTGTACCTGAACTTTTAGAAGGAAATGTATATTGTATAGGGATTGAGTTATTTTTGTTGAGTTATCTTTATTCCAAAACTATCTCGTAAAATACAAACTATTATTTTAAATATACAAAGTGGCTAATATAAAAAGGCCTGGAGTCATACTATACACGATATTTGTATCGAGGGCTTGATAGGGGCCACGTGATGTCTAGCGGCCATCTCGTGTTTGTCAATGTTGCGTTGTCAGTTGTTAATAGTGGTTATGAATAGGGTTCTCCATAATGCCGTTTTCAAATAAAGTGTGTGTTGTTTCTAATGCCACCTGCCTGACGGTGTCAGATCGAGGCCCACGATATTCATCGTGACAAGGGGCTAGGTGTACGCCTGTCGTTAGGTTTTAGCTTTGAGCACCGTGCAAGTGACAGTACGATTTGTCTCGAATCATACACGATAGATAAAGACACCACCTATATCTCCACCTCCACAAATTAGGCAAGGAACTGGAGGGGAGGAAAATATTCTCCTGCTCCCTGCACCCGTGGTTGCTGCTACGACTGCCCACAAGACTTTCGGACACACTGATTTTATGAGGACGTACTCCGTGTGTACTCGGAGAGTATTTGGTGACATCGGGCATCGAACCCAGGCCTTCCTGTCTGGCGTCCGATGCTTTAACCACTAGATTACCCATGGCCCCTTATACAAAGTATTTATTTTTGAAACTTATTTTGAATGCAAATCTTTTGTAACATTAAATGAAAAATTCAGGACAATCCCAGGGAACGCTTTGAGGTGTCTCTGCATGGCACTTCAATAGGACTTTGGTGTGGAGATTCAGTCCAACGTATTGTACGCCCCATTTTCTTTAATAATACCGGGAACTCTGAAGTGTTAGTAACAGAATTTTTGCAACCATTCGTAGCGCAGCTGACAGAGGAAGAATGACAGTACACGTTTTTTCAGCAAGATGGTGTCACGGCACGTACTTCGCTGTTTTCAATGTCATTCGACCATGAAATTTTTGAAAAAGGACGTACAGCCTTCCAGATCACCTGATCTGTCTGCCTACGATTTTTATTTGTGCGGTAACTTAAAGGGGGAAGTGTACAATAACAACCTGCATACAATTGAAGAGAGTTGAAAATATATTCTCAAGAAATCACATCAAATGAACTGGCAAAAGTTTTTGCAAACATACTCAGACATGCTAATTTGTGTATCAAAGTTCATGGTGAACATTTCCAACGCCTTTTGTGAACTACTGAATATTGAGTATGTTGTTATTCATAATATTCTGTATTTATCATTAAAATAAAAATTGTAATATATTGGTAATTTACTTTTTGTAAGTCTTTCTACTTCTGCATTCATACCAAGACACTTTCATATTGGCCCCCCTTTACCTACATCAGTGCTTCTCAAACTTTAAATATTTGCGACCCAATATTCAATCATAATTTTCATCGCACCCCCCTCCATACAATAACAATGTGTATTGAATTCAATAATACTATACTCTGAAGCTAAACCTACAGTACGACCTTAACCTCTTAAGTGCCGCCGGCGTATAACGTCTCGCTCAGTCAATGCATTAATTGCTCCGGACGTATATATACGTCTTTCCAAAATACGATCTATTCTGTGCCCTGCGATCCATAAAATTATTCCGAAGTCTTTGAAATGCAATAAAAGGACCTTGATAGTGTTTCGAAGGATTGACTTATTTCAGAGGATTTGCTTTATTTATTCCTTTTCTACTCCCCACCTCCTCCCAATACACCACATACACTCGCCTACATGCTAAGCGGTGGCATTGGGGAGCGAATCGCGTAATTTTTAATTGGCATCATTTAAGGGATGAATTATATATAAATTGTACAAATTATCAAGATAAGTGTTATTTTTTGTTTTTAATTTTATATGTGACAAGAGCCTATGGGGTCATTGGTAATTATTAAACTTGTTCTTAACTTAGTATTGTTAAATTAATTATAAAATACATTGAGCAGAACTGATATATTTATAAGTGCGATGTTTTATATCAGTGTAAATGTGTATTTTATTTTTTATTTGTGCATGTGAATTTTATTTTTTGTTTACTTTCAGATTATTAATTTTTTTAAATAATCTTTTGTGTCCGACTTTTTAACACGCTCGCGCCCCCTTGTAGGGTTATCACTCACCCCTAAGGGGTACACCCCACAGTTTTGAGAAACACTGACCTACATTTACCGGCACTGAGAGCAAAATCTCTACATCCAAACAAACAAAAAATTGTTACTTCGATTTAAAAATCTTCTGGATTCATAAGAATGTACCACACAGAAATCTACAATAAAACTTAGACCATTTATATTCTTTGTAACCAATATGTTTGAAGAAAAAAACAAATATTTAGCTCTAACGCAAAATTGTCTTTGAAAGAGTAAGGTGAAATATTATTCCATGTATGTCTGTGTAAGAAAGCTCTTATGCTTGTGTTTTCGAAAGTTTGATTTTAGATTAACGTCGAACTCTAAAGCAGTGATCCCCAACCCCCGGTCCACGTACTGGTACCGGTTAGTGAATCAAATGGTAACGGGCCGTCCAAGGAACATTAAATGATTTCTATTTTATTTACTGTGTTACAGTACTTCTCAAATTACCAGTATTAATGTGACGCAATTTTCAGTCATAGTTTTCATCGCGCCTTCTCCCATACAATAACGTTGTATTGAATGTAATGATAATGTAAAGCTATACAATACGAGCATAATTATACACCATACAAATTATCAAGTTAAGCATTAAATTTTGTACATACCACTTTTAAGTAAAAGATATTTTAAACTAATTACTTTTCAATAATAATTTTTTTAAATCTTTTTTTTCTCAGCTTTTTGATATGTTTGTGTTCCTCACGTGGGGTAATTACGCCAGTTTGAAAATCACTGTGTGAAGTATCTCTCTCGGGTTTGTGTGATAAATCCCTTTAGATTCATTTTTCGATGTTACTGTGTTTTATTCTGAAGGCATATTTAAAAATAGTTAAATTAAAATCATTTAACCAAGCCAATCTAAAATATAAATAATCAACGTCCCCTTCAGTGGCTTACAAAGACAACTTTCATGGGAAGGGTTACACTTAAAAAAAAAAGGGAGATGAATGCATCGAAACAAAAAAAATATATGCTAAAAATTAACTGTCTACGGGGGGAAGGGGTAACCTTGTGAACGCCACTTGTCCACTTCCCCTCAGCGGGCCGAGGTGTTGCTGTTGTTACTTATTCCACCATCTGACGTAGTCAGATCGAGGCCCACGAAATTTATCATGGCAACTGGCTATATCTACGCCTGTCGCTTAGCCTAAGCTTTTGAGCCCCCATGAAGGAGACAGTATGATTTTGCTCGGTATAACACGATAGATGGCGACACTTTTCGGATCTATTGATTTAACGAGTACGTACTCCGTGTGTACTCGGAGAGTATTTGGTGGCATCGGGCATCGAACCCAGGCCTTCCGGTCTGGAGTCCGGGTGATAAAAAGGTTGAGGAGCACTGCTCTAAAGCAATACGAGGGCTTTTAACTACTGACCTCGTAATTTTGGACCTTGGTCAAGTGACGAAGATGACACCTGAGCTGAACTCAATTCTCCAGGCTTCCATAACATGCCAATGTGAAGAGTTTAAACCACGTCAGATTTAACCCCTTAATAAACTTGCCCGTACACCCGTACGGGCTACCGAAAGCTGACCACACCCGGTTTGCCCATTCGATGTATGGGTACTGATATTTTCTTCTTTCTATCTTTGATTTGCCCGTATTTTTTATTCTTACTGTGATATTATCAGTGCTTGTGTTTTTAAGAGATGCAGTTTGTCCGTGGTGCTGAAATACTTCTCATCTAGGATTTTCTTTGTGGTGAAGGTGAGAATTTTTCATTGAAAGCAGGAATTTAGATTCTTGAAAACATTCGATAAAGAATAGGGTTTGCAGATTCCAGGGGATCCCAGTGTTTCTTCAAATCCCGAAATCCCGGTATTAAAATAACTAATCCTGGGATTTAATAACTGTCTAAATCATAGGTTCTCAACGTGGGCGATAACGCCCCTTGTGGGTGTTTGGGCCTTTTAGGGTGGCAGTAAAAGACCCAGAGAAAATTAGGGGGCGTTGAGATGACACGGAGGGGCTTGGGCAGATTAACCAAATATTGTCTAAAAAAACATGCTGATTATGTACTAACAAAAGTAAACTTTAATACTGTTTACAAAACTGAATTTTAAAACTTATAATTACATGTATTTGAAATATTGAGATAAGGTAATTATTTTGCTGATTGTTAAATCATTTCTATACCACATGTGCGGAAATTCACATATTTCGGTAGTTCGGGAAGTGGATGAAAGATTACATTACATTCAGATCTACATTAAATTGAATGATATAGTGCATTTTAATTTCTGTAGGGCACGTGTTGTCTTTATCTGTAAACAGTAGGAAAAATGTTTCGTCCACTGCATTTCATTACGTATATAATCCAAGAAACATAATTAAATATATTAACCAGGAATTAACGTATGATTCTTTAAAGGCTGATAATGTCAATTTATATTTATTTTGAAAGCAATAGTTTATTATAAATTATTCTTCGTATCATCAAAACCTCTGCCTGTCTTTATAACATGTAAGCTAAAACTCTTATTCCACTCTTTCAAATGAAGAAGAAATTCACACACAGAGTTTCAATTTCAACAATATCCTATTTATGACTAAAATATATAATCTTACACATTTAAATATATCTGTGGCAATATATATAGCTATTTCAGATTCGTAGGTAAAAAAATTGGGGCTTTAGAAAAAAATTAAAATTAAAAAATATATTCTATTAGTAATAAATATTTTTTAAAATTTAACTCTTGTTTTCACCATGTATTATGCACACTGTTATGAATGAGAATGAGACTTTAGATTTTGAGTTTGATGTAGAATGCAATTATGAATTGTATAACGAACGGATTTTGACTTACCGCCATTTTCCATGCTAGGCGTAGGAACACTGTGGAAGTATTTCTTATGACGCTGAATGAAAGATATATAAATGAAGATTATTATATGAACAACAGCAAGGATCAATGATTTCACAAGTCGACTTTTCATGTATATATTTACTTCACACACACACTCATGCCTTTACATGTACGATAAAAGAAAACCATTTCACTAAAACATAATCACAAGAATGGCGACCATTACAACTGAATAATCCGAATGGAATGTCGTTTTCCCCCGAAATCACTCCGGATACTAGAAAACCAAGTCCAGTTCGTGGCGCCATCTCTGGACGGCGAAAGGAGTCAACTATTCTTAACATCCTCCGGGGGGCGGGAAGATGTAGTCGATGGTGGTAGGGGCAAGACTGCAACTTGAGAGACTGGTCTTGTTATGACTCCACGTGAAGTCTGTATAGTGACGACACGGCATATTCCGTCAGATCCAGGATGTGTGGCCACAATCCTTCCGGGAGTCCACCTGGTGCTGAAAGAGGCTGGATTCTTGATTAGGACGAGGGATCCTACCGTGAAGTCTTTCTGGCCCTGCATCCATTTGGTTCGGGACTGCAAGGTGTTGAGGTAGGAGAGCTGCCAGCGAGACCAGAACATCTTTTTCAACTTCATCAGAAGAGACCACCTAGAATGAAGACTCAAGGATTGGTTAGTCAGACTGTGATCAGGGAGTTCAAGCAAGGGACACCCGATAAGGAAGTGTCCGGGTGTTAACACCTGGAGATCCTTAGGGTCTGATGATAGCGGATAAAGAGGACGTGAATTTATGCACGCCTCGATTTGGCACAGGATTGTAGCTAACTCTTCAAAGTTCAGCACAGCCGCCTTTAAGGTTTTGAGCAAATGATGCTTTGTGAGTTTGACTGAGGCTTCCCACACACCTCCGAAATTCGGTGCATATGGAGGAATGAAGTGCCACTGAATGTTTTTGCTTGACGAATAGTCCTGGACATTAGAGTTGTGAAGTAATTTAAACAAGTCCTTCAAGTAAGCTGAAGCACCAACGAAATTTGTACCGTTGTCAGAATAAATGTCTGATGGATAGCCACGGCGTGACACAAATCGACGCAGTGCTGACAAAAATGCTGCTGCTGATAGCGAAGATACGAGTTCAAGGTGCACTGCTTTAGTACACATGCAGATGAAGAGGCAGATGTACGATTTGAAGTTGCTGGCCTTGCGAGTATGTTGGCACTTTGTCGTGATAGGTCCAGCAAAGTCAATGCCTACTTTTTCAAAAGCACGGCAAGGGGTGATTCGTTCGATGGGTAGATCACCCATCATTTGAGAGACTGGCTTCGCTACAAGCTTAAAACAGTCTACGCAGTTGTGTAGTTCTTTTCTGACAGCTGATTTACCATTAGGTATCCAAAACTGCTGACGAATGAGGGATAAAACTAGTTCCTGCCCAGCATGGAAATTGGCCCTATGAAAATGTCTAATGATTAGACTTGTAAAGTGATTGTTTTTTGGGATGAGCATAGGATGCTTTTGTTCAAATTTAAGAGTTCAACAAACTCAGACGAAGACGTCCTCCAACACGAAGAATTCCCTCAGAGTCAAGGAATACATTCAAAGACTGAAGGTTGCTAGATTTGGGAAGAGGCTTGTTATACATTTCAAGAGATTAAGTTCTGTATGGTATTCTCCATTTTGTAACAATTTGACTACCTTTTTGATTGAGGTTTCTAATTCATGTGTATATAAAGGGCCAGTAACTTTGGACACTGATTTGGAATTATGGTAGAACCTGAATATCCATGCAACAGTCCTAATTACTTTCATGTATGAGGAAAACTTATCCAAGAAACTAAGAGAATTATCAACACCAGTTGAAAGAACAATAGAGTCACTTAATGATTCAGCCTGATCAATAGGAACAAGTGGAACAGGCTGTTCAGAGAAAGGAAGAAATGAATTGGAAGAAGGATGGAAATCATGAAGCCATTTTGGACCAGTTACCCACTCTGAATTTTCAAGAAGTTGTTTCGGGTAGAGGCCTCTTGTTGCCCAATCTGCCGGGTTTAATTTTCCCGGAATGTGATGCCAAGATTCTTTTGAGGTTAGTGTATGAATTTTCCCAACCCTGTGTTGCACAAATTGATTTCCTTTTACAGGTGGATTATTTATCCAACTCAGTGTAATTGTTGAGTCACACCATAAATAAGTATCGTGAGTGATGCTAAGAGATCGCTTAAATGTATCTAGAAGTTCAGCCAGAAGCAGAGCACCACAAAGCTCTAATTTAGGTAATGATATTGTTTGCACAGGTGCCACACGAGTTTTTGAAACCATTAAGAATAAGTGTGGCGAATCAGAAACAACACGTAAGTATATTACGGCTGAATATGCCTTTGAGGAGGCGTCACAAAACCCATGAATTTCACAGTGTTTAGCATTTTGTGTTTGAACATATCTGGGAACTTTTATTTGTTTGAGGCATGAAATTTCTACTTGAAACCGATTCCATCGATTAAGAATGTCTGATGATATCTCATCATCCCAGTCAAGCCCTGCCTTCCACAGGTCTTGAAGAATAATCTTTAAAATTATAGTTGAGGGAGAGACAAACCCCAGAGGATCAAAGATGCGTGCGATGATTGATAGCATCTGTCTCTTTGTGGATACCTGGTCTGGTAAGACTGCTCTTACTCTAAAGGAATCCTCGTTTAGATCCCAGAATAAGCCAAGAATTTTCTGGGTGGACTCATCATCAAATGAATGTGAGGAAATATTTGTCTTTAGACTGTTTGGCAAGTCTGACAAGACTTCTGGATGAGTGCATGACCATTTTCGCAGCTCAAATCCACCGGCTGACATTAAATTTTGCAGTTCGTGAACAATTTTCCTAGCCGAGTCCAATGAGTCAGCACCGGCTAACAAATCGTCAACATAGAAATGATCTTTTGCGAGCTTAGCTGCCTGTGGAAAACGATGTTTTTCATCCTCACATAATTGTTTCAAAGTTCGGATGGCAAGAAATGGGCACAAGATGTACCATAGGTAACTGTATTTAATTTGAAAATCCCTAATGGTTCCTCGGGAGACTTCCTCCAAAATATTTGTTGAAAGCATACATCATCTTGTGATATTAATATCTGTCTATACATTTTTGCAATGTCAGCAGAAAAAGCAATTGGGAAGAATCTGAATTTAAGTAAAGTTAGAAAAATGTCTGACTGTAGTTTTTTACCAGTCAGCAGAATGTCATTCAAAGAATTTCCATTTGTACTTTTGAATGAGCCGTCAAACACCACCCTTAATTTGGTTGTGGAACTATTATCATTAATCACACCATGATGTGGTAAGAAATAATGTGGAGATTTTACATCTGATGCGAGAGGCGTCATGTGACCAAGGTTTTGGTATTCCTCCATAAATTCTGTGTATTGTTCCTTTAATTGATTATTAGAGTGAAGTTTTCTTTCAAGAGAATAGAATCGTTTTAATGCACCCTCCTTACTATCTCCAAGACTTGAATCATCTCTAAATGGCAGTTTTAGAATATATCTACCATCTGCATTACGAATATGAGAATTTACGAATATAGACTCACATAGCTCATCCTCATCCTTTGACGGAATTTCCTTAGGAACAGATTCAAGTTCCCAAAATTGTTTCAAAGAATGGTCTATGTTTAAAAGGGTGTGACAGATTAGGGATGAATTTGGATTATATGGTGTATTTATGGTACCTGACAATAAATGACCTAATTTTGTTGGCAATGCTGATGGGGTACCTTTGGGTCCCATTATAGGAGTCCCTGAAATTATTGTCATAAAAACATCAGCACCTAGAAGAATGTCTATTTCATTCTCAATATAAAACGTTGGATCAGCAAGAGTTAGATCTTTGATATGAGGCCACTCATGATATTTAATTGGAAAGTTTGGCATAGCTGAAGTGACTTTCGAGACTAACAAAGCTTTTACTTGAAATTTATCAGAGGAAACACAAGAAAAAAATTCCAAGTTTGTCGAATATAACGAAGTTTCAGCAAATGTTTCATTTACACCTACTAATCTATGATTGGTGTGTTTTAATGGCAATTTTAAGCGATCAGCACATTGCTTGGAAATCAAAGAATTTTGAGAAGCATTGTCTATCAAAGCACGGCAAGTTATTTGTTGACCATGTTTAGATTTAACATTTATTAATGCTGTGGACAACAATACGTGACCTTCTGCCAATTGTGTGCAATTGTTAGACACTGTCACAGCAGAATTTGCTTGAGTATCTGCTGAAGGACTGACTGAATATCTGTGTAATAATGTATGGTGTCTTTCAGAACAGTTTTTACACGAGAATCCTATTCTACATGTGTCAAGCCTGTGGTTACTCCTCAAACAATTGGTACATAAATTATTGTTCCGTACCACTTGCCATCTTTCATTTACATTCATAGAATTAAAAGTTGGACATTTGAATAAGGCATGGCTTTGACAACATAGAATGCAATTGTTACTTTGACCAACATCTAATTTTACCCCTGATTTTACTTGGTTACATTTGACAACAGTAGTATTTACATTTGATTTGTTAAATGAATTTAATGGTTTAACATTACCTTTCTTAATGTCAGGTTTTACAAAGTTTAACTCATTCAGACCACGAGCTTCTCTTTCAATGAAAACTCTAAATTCCTCAAGAGTGGGAATTTTATTATTTTCCAAAGATAATTCCCACCGTTGCCTAATACATGCATCCACTTTTGAAATGAGAAAATTTATTATGATCAACTCTGTTAATGAATTTGTTTCTAAATCTAAAGTTTTTAAATTTCGAATGACTTCATTGCAAATATCTATTATTTCCAAAAGCAATTTTGAAGAATTTGCCCTGGATATCTTAATACTAAATAGCTTATTTATTTGGCTAAGAGCTAATTGTCGTTTGTTTTCATACCGACTGCACAGTATATCCCAACAGTTCTTAAGATTGTCCACAGTAATTGCAAAACCCCGAATTAATTTGGCTGCATCCCCGCGAACAGAAGCCTGCAGATATTGCAATTTTTCAAGATCACTTATTGATTTGTTATCTAAAATAGAAGACTTAAATAGCTCTTTGAATGAAATCCAGTTCTCGCAATTTCCATAAAAATGCGGAACTTCAAGTTTTGGTAAATTAACTACTGAAGATTTTACATGAATACTATTTTTACTTCCTCAAACTCAGATTTTTGTTCAAGGTCAACAACCCAATTAAATAATATATCTTTATATTTCATATAAATGTCAAATGATTCATCACTTTCATGCGTTGACAATTCACCGAATATTTCAGTTAATCTAGTTTCATATTGCAACACCTGGGTTTTTAAAACACGTATGCGTGATTTATTATCATCGCATTTATTTATTCTACTTTCAAAAACTTTTAATTCTTTTATAATTAAATCAAATTTACCACTATTTTTCGACTGTTTTGGAGCCATGATTTATGAATGAAATTTTAAAGTTCTACACAAAATACACAACTATACCAATAATAACAAATGCCGACACAATGCAAATACACAACTATCAAAAAATATTTATACAAAATAGAACAAAAGAATAAGTCTAGAATCAAATAATAAATAATATCAATCAGAATGTATAAGAATACTTCAAGAATTCGTATCAGAATAAATGCACTAGAATAAGAATATCGAGTATGAAACGAATAATATTAATCAGAATGTATAAGAATACTTCAAGAATTCGTATCAGAATAAATGCACTAGAATAAGAATATCGAGTATGAAACGAATAATTAAAATAACAAAGAATAAATCACATCAATAACTCTCCGGCTCGACGGACCACATGTTATGAATGAGAATGAGACTTTAGATTTTGAGTTTGATGTAGAATGCAATTATGAATTGTATAACGAACGGATTTTGACTTACCGCCATTTTCCATGCTAGGCGTAGGAACACTGTGGAAGTATTTCTTATGACGCTGAATGAAAGATATATAAATGAAGATTATTATATGAACAACAGCAAGGATCAATGATTTCACAAGTCGACTTTTCATGTATATATTTACTTCACACACACACTCATGCCTTTACATGTACGATAAAAGAAAACCATTTCACTAAAACATAATCACAAGAATGGCGACCATTACAACTGAATAATCCGAATGGAATGTCGTTTTCCCCCGAAATCACTCCGGATACTAGAAAACCAAGTCCAGTTCGTGGCGCCATCTCTGGACGGCGAAAGGAGTCAACTATTCTTAACACACACTCTTATTTCTCAAGAGCAGGGGTGGGCAGAGACTTTTCCAGGGTTCGGTCTACTTCTTCCTTTTTCAAGGTGTTGCGATCCACCCAGTTTCTAATCTAGTTGGCAACGGTGTTCCACAAATACTTTTCTTTTAGTACGCACGTCATAAGTCTTAACAAAGGCGGTCACCCCAAAATGTTTTGACTGTCCACCGGTCGATCGCGATCGACTTAATGCCCATTCCGGCTCTAGAGTGTTAGGGGGAGGTATCGAAATATTCACTAGAAAAAGGGGCGCCAGTTCAGAAAAGGTTGGGAACCAATGGTCTAAATCATATTTTAAAAGTTTTTTCTCATCAAAATTTTTCGAAGAATTTAATTTTCAACAAATTTATAGAGAGAGCTTCCACTTTCAAAACGAGACATTTCACAATGTTTATAACTCATTTGTCTGATGTTTATAATAAATTTGATTTTTCTGTTTTGAATCATCAATCACGAATCCTTTTTCTGAAATATCATGTTAATTAAATATAAAAAGATGTGTTTTTAAGATTTATCTCTCTCGTTTTTTATACGTCAAGAGATAACTTTAGTAATATTATTTTGTTATTGTAAGTATATTCTAAAAAGCTGTTTAAGCTATTATTGCTGTTTGAAGTATCGAAGAAGTATTTCTTCAAAATTCTTTCTCATTATTTAAAATTTGTGAATTAACTCAGTGATAAGTTATTTCAATGTTTTCTTCTTTTTTAATCCACAGAGAGATAAATTTACTAATGTTCTTTTGTTATCATTATAAATATATTTTCAAATTAAATTGCATGTATTAATATTTAAATGTTTTTAAGAATATTTCAAAAATACATTTTTTTTTGAGGAAGCTAAAAGACAGATTTTTCTTTTAAAAAAAAGGAAAGTATTTTTTCTGTGGGAGTTGTATAAGTACAAAAAAAAATTAGATTAAAATTTATGTGAATCCATTCTATCTTTTGTATTTTCTGTGTATAGGTATATGTGTGAGTTTGTTGGGGGAAAAAGTTCAGTTCAGATTTCATAATTTTAATTCTAAGAAATCTACTTCTTTAAAATGTCTTACCCCATGTAGTTATCAATTATAAATACATTAAGCATAAAAAAATGTAATGTTTCAATGAAAATAAAAAAGAGGCTTTTTATTATAAATTTTATTTTAAATTTACAATAAGATTTTGGAAATTCTCAAACATATCAAATTTTTAATTCAAATGGGTCAATTTTTAATGAATCCAAATTGTACTATTTTTATTGAATTCATTGTGTACTATTTTTATTTGTTTTTATGATGAACTAAGTATTGTTTTGATTTGTTTCAATAAATAATAATATTTAACCATTTTTTATTACTATGTTTTTAGTTTTATTATGTAACTCCAACTATGCTAATATGTATTTTTTCTCATAAATAGCCCATTGTTAATCCCGGGAACAATCCCGGGATTTTAATAAAATGTAATCCCGAAATCCCAGGATTAAAAATATAGCACGGGATTGCAAACTCTAATAAATAACAGGGATTCTTCAATTTATTGCTTAAGATGAAACAAGAAAATGGAAAGATAATTAAAAAAAAACCGGTATTATCTCGCTTCCATTGCAATGTAAGACTTCGTATTACACCAGGCTTCAAATTGTGTGTGCATATATATATATATATACACTTACAGATACACAAAATCTTCAACCCTTTGAAAAAGAGGTACGAACATGAAATTTTTTAGTAAGTATGAGAGAAATTCTTTCAAGAAATATGAAACATTTCCCATAGCATCTAGGATGGCTTTATAAAAAATAAACATTTAGGGGACAATTATAAAACAAAAAATAGTGTGAAAATTTAAAAATTGTAAATTAAAATAAATTTTTCCATTTTCGCATTCTGTTAAGTATTACGCTTCGTTTTATGCAGCAAAAAATGTGCTTTTATTGGAGCATTTTGGGCAAAAAACGCTAATGACCGCTTTTGAGGTTAAATAAGTTAAACTTCACTTAATTTTGAATATCTATGTTTATTTATCTAATAAAAAGCTTCACAATATTTTAATAATAATAATACTAATAAGAACCTTTTTTAATAAATATATAATTAATCATAACTATCTTAAATGTATACTAACTAGTTTCTCCATAGTTGTGTTCCTTCTAAGTCAATTTCTAAAACTACAATTCTCGTTTAGTAGACCTTTTTCTGTTCAAGATAAATCCAAGTTGTGACAACATGTATCTTACATGTAATACAAACATGTATCATATTAATTTATTTTAATAATCCTGAATTCAGGGAAGTTCTGGAAGAAAGAGTTTATTTTAATCTATAGTCGAACTGAACTAAGCTTTAAACAGCAGATAAATCTGTATATACAAATTGGTGACTGTCGTTATTTAGTAGCAGATTCATTATTTATTCGAGATAAATACACTTATCTCAGTCAATTGCTGGATTCCATATTATGATTGCTTTGTAATTTAATCAGATCGTCCGTAAGGTTCATTAGATTAATACTGTTATTCTAATCGTAAAATTGTATGTTGAGTACATGAAACGTACTGTCCAACGTCTCCTATTAACCTATTGAATTCAATATAGTGACTTATTTCAGTAAGGTTGTTCGGTTTAAATATATTAATTCAAAACGCAGAGAGTTCAATAGCAAAATTCTCAACTTTTTAAAAAAATATGATTATTGAGAAAGGATGACAAATATTTACTACAAATCTTACAAAATACAAAATGATAATGATGTTGATTTACCACTAAAAATGAAAACTAATCCTCCAAATTTCATAATGAAACAAACCATGGTTTCTGTGTAATGCTGAACTTTAAGTTAAAAAAAATATATTTTCCATTATTACGGATTGAATATCAGTTGATGTATAGTTTGATTGAACAGATTGATATATGGCTCAGATTGAATACAAATCGTAAAATTGCATTCTTATGATACGATGTTAACATTCAAGTATGTAATGTATATGTTACTGTGAAGGCTCGAAATCCGTTAGATTAACTAATTTGCTCCGTTAAAGTGCGGAACCAAGAGTTTTCTCCCTTTTAGCTAGGTAATCTTCCCAATAGCGGTTTCTGTATCGTTAAAGTTCAAAAGTTTGTTTCTCTCATTTCTTTCCTGTCAGGAATTTTGATTGAACATTGACTCATCCCAAAATAATTTATCCTAAACATTTAGAAACATAGTGTCAGAGACAATAAATGTATTTGATACAATACTCCTTGAATTAATTTTTAGTAAATTTAACTATGATGACCAGTTTTTCAATTGATTGAGGATTGATTCTTTCAACTAATTTGCAGATTGCTTTATTACATTAATGTGATACTTTCAATATTAAAGAATAAATAACATAACGTAAAGCGTCAATTATCTTAATTGCAATAATATTTGAAACAGATTAATTCTTTGCATTGTTGTTTTTCAATTTATTGATGATTGATTTCATCAACTAATGTGTTGATTGTTTAATTGTATTAACTTCCTTCTTTATATATCAATCAATAAATGCACAACATTTAATTTAAGTGTATAGAAATGTTGCTATTGTTCCACCTTATTTGCATTTTAACAAGTGCCTAGTAGATAACATACAAATTGTCTAAGTAATTCGCAGATTACCTAGGTAATTTGAGAAATGAAACAATTACTTGCCATTTAACGGATCACTCTAGGTAATCTACAGATTAACTGATTTCTGCACTTTAACGGTAACATATATACACCAATAAAAAATAAAATCCTAACATCAGGAAGGAGTTGTTCTTGATAAACGAATTTTGGAAGGAATATTTGTACGTCTGACAGATGACATCTGTATTCAAATTTCGTAGTAGACGAATAAGATTGACTTTTGTAGTTTTACTATGGGCAAACAAATGCATGGGGCGTAGCTACCCAAAGTACTTGGTACTTATGTGGAAAAATAAACTTATGTCTTATCTTCAATGTCTCACACTCTATGTTTCGACTTTCATGCTCAACTCTGACCACAGTCGACAGGGGAAACTTATTTTCCGACTCACCCTCGTATAAAGAAAGAAGCACATTGAAACCTTCCTGCTAGACAATAATATTCCAGTTTTTTGGAAGGCAAATAATTCTTCAGACATGAATCCTATTGAAAATGCGTAGGAAATAACAAAGTTTAAATTTACCAAAGAAACAACATAACTAGAGTACAATTAACAGAAAACCTGACAAATGTATGACATCACAATACTCAGATAAAAGAATGTACAGAAACAGTGTATAGCAAACAATTTTAGGAGCATCAAAATTTTGATAGAGACCAAAGAAAATGTGGCTAGATATTAATATAGTACAGTATTAATTCTTTATTATATAGCATTATATATTTTATAATTTCTTTTGTATTTTTTTATCTGAACGTACCTAAAATATAACTAAAAAGAAATATAAAAAATTGAAAAGATTTTTGTGATTTTTTTATTATTATATAACAATCTATAAATTTTTGTGAGGGACCACATTAATTTGGTAATTACAACAATTAAACAATTATTATTTGTTACTTTAAATTCTATAAATATATGATGTTGTTGCTTATCCCCCTGGTGTAGGAAAGCATACACCAGGTCCAAAATATCTCGTCGCACAAATAGTTTGAAAGTTCTCTCCTTCACAGCCATCAAATGCCTCCAGAAGACACTCAAACAAGCAAGATGATGAGATCTGGCAGGGTAGGTGTAAATATATAATTGCTTAAATGCATACATGCACACAAGCAAATCTGCTTGTAAACAAACTTACTCAAACGAAAATATTTGTTTATATCATGTATCTGATTCAAAACATAATTAAAAAAGAACTACACTCAAGAACTACCAAAGAACTACCACAACCACGGGTCCCAGAGACGCCCAAGAGAACGTCTTCCAAAGCATAATACCGCCACCACCGGCCTGTGTATGATCTACTGTACATTGAGGGAGCAACTGTTCGCCTGGAAGACGGCATATCCTGACACGGCCATTGGCGTGATGAATGACAAACCATGATTCATCTGACCAGGCAACTCTCTCCCACTGATCCATGGACCAGTCGCGATGTTCCCGGGCCCAGGGCAGGCACAGTTGGCGAGGACGCTTGGCCAGCAAAGGCACACGAGTGGGACGTTTGCTGCGTAGCCCCATATCCAACAGTGTCCGCTGAACAGTGTGCTCCGATACTATTCTACTTGGCCCTGCATTGTATGGGGCTGTCAGCTGAGCCACTGTATGGCTCCGGTTTTGCTTCACCATGCGAGACAGTCTCCGACGACCTTTTTCTTGGATAGCGTTAGGGTGTGGACGTCCAACGCCATGTCGTCTACTGCTGGTTTCACCGTCATTCATCCACTTTGCATAAGTACTTACAACTGTAGATAATGAACAACCCACGAGTGGTGCAGTTTCAGAAATACTTGTTCTGAGCCTTCGAGCCATTACAATCTGCCCTCTATCAAAGTTGCTTAGATCCGCAGCCTTTCCCATCACACACAGAAGTAAGTGAAAGAATGATTCTTCAGACTCTCCAGCAGCAGTTAAATACCACTTCTACCTGATCACGTGCCTTCCACGTCATCCAGGCGAGTTCATTGCAAAATGTAGGGGTGGTCATAATGTTTTGGCTCTTGAGTGTATATTTATCTCAATTTTTCCATTATATTCCTGTTAGTTGTTAGATGTCCATACCTATTACAAATATTGAAATACATTTCACTGAATGAAGCATTAATTTTCATTACGTGAATAGATTAACAGCATTCAATGAAATGCTTTCCCCTAACAATAATTTTAATTTCGTTGATCTAGAAGAATAATTGCATCTGTCATTACTCAATGATATATATTTTTTTCTTTTTATTTGCAGCAAAGGCGGTTTTTTTTAAAGATGATAGTTTCGAAATTCGATAGTAATCACGTGTCTTTCATTTGAACTTTTCAACATAATACAGGGTTATCAGAAATGAATGACTGGAATACAAGATTTAATAATTCCCAGATGAATAAACAGAAAACGATCATTAATATGTCATTGTACAGATAAAATAGGAAATTTTGAGTTTGTAACATCGTTTTTGTCAAATAGGTGGCAGCAATGTTGTAATTGTGAACAGAAGTGGAAATGGCGTGGCAACGGGAGAAGGCATTTTGCGTGCTCTCGTTTGCAAAAAGTCTGTCAGTAATCACGGTTCAGCGTGAATTTCGGAGAAAGTACTATAGAAATGCACCGACATCTAAGAGTAGAAGAAGTTGGTATAAACAGTTCAGGAAACTGGATGCTTGTGTAAAGGCAAAAGTTCAGAGCGACCAGGTTCGCAATGACGGGTGACTAAAGGAAGTCACATTGAACATTTGTGGAAACAAATTTTACTTTACCTCTAGAAACGTTATGTGCGAAAAAAATTTCATATTTTATCTTTACAATGGCATCTTAATTATCATTTTCTGTTTATTTATCTGGGAATTATAAAATTTTGTAATCGGGTCATTCATTTCTGATAACCCTGTATTTTGACTTCTAAAAAGCACGTATTACTATTATACCCCACAAATATTCTGTTTTTTTTTTTCTCATTTTTTTCATAGTTGTTTAATCTGCCATTATTATAAGAAAAACTAAAAATCTTTTTATCAACTTTTTAAAAAAAATAGAATATTTTAAAATGTACCTTTGGCTTTATATGACCTGATTGCTAGGCAATTCCGCTCCAAAAATTATGGGTTTAAAAAAAGATTAAAAAATTTTTATAACAAATCAAGTCTAGCGGTATGTTTCTTTTACATTACTTGAATATAAAGTAACTCAAATGTCAGAGGAACACTTCAGAAAGTACTTTTGACTATGAAGACTATAATAATTATTTCTAAATAAGAAAAAAAATCTTTAAACAAAAAAAAATCTTACTTTTTATGAAAAACAATTGAACGACCCCTTCTTTTATTAAAAAAATGTTACAATACATTATCAACTTAAACGGAGGCAATCATTCGGTACATTGCTGTCGAAAAAATGGAGAAGGCGCAGAATCAATAACAGCTGATGCTCTTTCACGTTAGAAAAAAATACTAGATTATTCTTAGATAATTACATTCTTAGAAAAACTTCAAAGTTTTCAAAAAAAGGAACTGTTTTCTTTGCTTTTTTTCAGTTATGCAAAAAAATGACAGCAAAATGATCATTAACGGTAAAAAAACTTTTTCTTTCTCTAAAGAGCTCGTATAATGAGCGTGAAGAAAGTAAAATGTGCCCGAGTGTATAACTGAAATACATTTCTTTCGTTTTAAGACAAAGAATTTTGACATTGGTCAGGAAAAATATTTATATCATTATCTAGTTCTAAATACCTTTAAAAAAATTTATTTCGAATAATGTCTTTTCGCTTTACATATTTTGATGCTTAAAAAGACAGAAGCATATTAAAAAGTAACCTGCTTAAAATTATGAAAATTTAAGATGTCATTGAAATTTTTATTTGAAGAACAATTGATGCATGTTGACAATATTGATTTACATTTCTTGAATTGAATTCTGATATTATATTGTATTTTTCTTATTTTGATGCAATGTTCCTCTACATATATAAAAATTCGTTCTACAATAAAACAATTAATATTTATACATTCTGTACAAAATTCTGAAGAATTTTCATTCAAAATACAAACAATTATTATTTATTAATGAAGATATTATTTATTAAAAAAGGAAATCTTATATCGTCTAACTACCATAAAATCCGGCGTATAACGCGCACTCGTGTATAACGAGCTCCCTTTACATTTAAGCTGCATTTTTTGCTTTTTAGGTATATTCACCGTATAACGCCCCCCCCCCCTCTTTTTTTACGAAGGAACCTGAAATGTACGTGTGCAATGCTATTATGTATTTAAATCATTTATTCAAGATATTATCCCAAGTTTATGAAAAATAATATACTTCTAGAACTACAACTCTTTAAGTTCGTTAGAAATGTCATTTCTTTTAAATAAACAGTATTCCGATCTATATAGAAGACTTAATTTTTTTTATACTCTTCTTATTTTTTATTTTTAAAGCTCTAATTTTTATACCCGGCGTGTAACGCGCACGCGTAAACTTCGATCTTATTTTTTTGTGTTAATAATGCTCGTTATACGCCGGATTTTACGGTACCTCTATATTCAATATCATACAATGAATACTAATATGTTTCTAAAAATATAAAATTGCATACCAGCGCCATATACATACAAACACAACTTATTCGTTAAATAAAACTAAAATTTATGAAAACGTAATTTTTTAAATTTTAATTTTTATATTAATTTTCAACAAGTTATTGGACCCCATTTGATGTCACAATAAAAAAATTCTGTAAACCATATATGGGACATATTACTGTTTTTATTGTTACAAAGGTTCTGGAGGTTTGATTTTATTCTTTTACTTTTCTACCGGCAGTGGAGAAGATATCTATTTGAATGTGAATTCACTCTTATCACCAACATACGATAGACTGGTAGAGGTGATGCTGATACTTGCTCCTGTAACGTTCAGTCTGATGCAACTGAATATATCCAATGAGTTATGTTAATAATTAAGCATAATACTCTTGTATTGAACTCATATTCGCTAGCACAGGGGGTCGGCAACCTTTTAGCTGTGACGTGCCAAACCAATCTACTAATATGATTCAGCGTGCCACACAGTAAGATATGTTTGAAACAATTCGATTCCCCCCCCCCGAGATAATGCAAGCAGAGTTAGAGAATAGAGGTCAATAATATAAATATTTACAGTATTACATATTAATTGTGCTTCATGTAAAGATATTTCTTAACAAAAAAAAAATAAACAGCATAAAATATATTTATTTCTTCAGCAAAAATTTTAAAAAACTAAAATTGGTACATATGTTATGTATTTTTAAACGTATTTATTAAAATAAGTAAAAAAAAAATTTCCCTTCATTATAGTTAAAAGGATAAATAAAAATTTTAATTCGAACCTAGTGCTTGAGTGTGTGATCTGCATATCGCAAAATCAGGCATATAATTTGTGACTTTACATTTGACACGATTTTGAGCATTCAATTGTTAAACAATTTCTTTACAGACTCGAAAGATTTTTCATATGAGGAAAGATTTTTACACTGATATGTAGAACCAAAAGCGGAAAGCAGAGTACATGTAATTTTCTTCTTCAAGCAATTTAATCTCTCTATGAATAACATTCAATAATTTACAAAAGAACTGTAAAATTATCTTTAGAGTTATCTTTCAGATTTTTTCGTAATTCTGTAAATGTCCATAATTCTGAAGATGTTGATCAAATAAGGTCCATTACAAATTTATCAACTTCCATCCACTCAAAAATTGACAAATTTGTAAAGTAGCGGAGAGTGCAACTGAGAATTGTATCATGTGCCAAGTGTGTCATAGGTTGTCGATCCCTGTGCTAGCATTTCGCTGTTGTTTATTAGATATATGATGCGTAAAATATAGAAAAACACATTTACATTTTTACTATTTACATGATGTGAGAGCTTACAAAAGAAATAACTTCGGAATTGCTTTAGTTCCAGAAATCGAGGATATTTTCATTAATCTTATATGAAATTTTTATCACAAATATCGAAATAATCTACCGGAGTGCGAAGCCTTACTGTTGATGAGGCTCTTGGATGTAGGATGTTATCTCATAGCTTGGAGGTCTATCTTATTATTTAGGCGTGTCTTAAAAATATGGCTCATATTAGCCATGTTAAGGTAACCAATTACTTGTGACAACTTTTTTTTTTAAAAAATGGAGATGTGGAGATTTTTTGTGGTTTTTAGATTTGTTTAGTATATTTTAAGAAAAATATGCTAAAACTAAGAAGGGAAAAAGAAATTATTATTAGTAAAATGAGAAAAAAATCGGTAAAAATTGACAAAAAATAACATTAACGGGGCCCATTCTGTACCAAAAGTTTATGACTAAATTTTCAATTTTTCTATTCTGATGTGTTGCTATGTTATTCATTTTTGAAATGACCTTCAGGATAAGAGATATTTTAATTTTTACAAAAACTAGAGCATTTTATCTTAGTTACATAAAATTGCTTAAAAAAAACAGTGATTATATTCACATAAGGGACTGTAAAATTTGTAATAAAACAGTGATTGATAAATCCTAAAGTTAAAACACTTCTACTATTATACAGAACATACACAAAAGCTTCAGTTAATTATTTTCAAAACTTTTTGAGCAATCGTTGTCCCCGTTTGAGTATTTTCAAGAAAACACATTTCGAGTAAAACGCATACTGACTGGAGATTGAAATATGAACATTGGAGTGTGGGAGTGTGGGCCAATGTGATGTTCAGTGACGAGTCCCGGTTTAATCTGAGTAGTGATTCTCGGCGGGTAACGATATGGAGAGAACGTGGAACACGTTTTGTACCAAGAAACATAACGGAAAGACATCATTTTCCATCAAGGGTAGTAATGGTATGGGCAGGCATCATGATGGACGGCCGCACAGACCTCCATTTCCTTGACATAGGGTCTGTGACTGCTCAAAGAAACAGAGACGAAGTTCTTGAGCCTTGTGTTCGCTTGTTTCGAGGTGCTGTCGGTCCTGACTTCATATTCATGAATGAACGGTGCTGATTGATGACTTTCTTGAAACGGAAAACATCCAGCGCATGTCGTGGCTTGCGAACTCCCGTGATTTAAATCCTATCGAGCATGTATGGGATATGCTCGGGAGACAAATTTCAGCCCTTTCGCACCCACCAAGCTCCGTTACAGAATTGAAGAGAGAACTGAAGAGAAGAATCGTTTGAGCCCACAACTCATTCATCATCTCATAGCAAGTATGGTATATCGCTGTGCAGAGTGCCTGGCTGTCAGAGGTGACCACACGCCTTATTAAACTGCAGCATCAGTATTTTATTTAATGTTTTCTTTCATTTTTTCTTTAAAGTGTGAATCCTTGCTATGCTCAGTTTTCTTTCAAACTGCTACTTTGGATAATAAAATTAATTATTATTATTCTTTTGATTTGCTTCCTTATTTTATAACCATTTTACACTCGCATATCACGTTTCCCGCCATTCTGATTGACAGTTCCTTCTTTATTCACATAATTATCAATTATGCTTAACTTTTGGACACCAGTGTAGCTCTATGCATATTCCCTTTCCAAAAACAAAATGCAAACAACGTCGAAAATTCATTCATTCACATAAAAGAAATGCTGTTAATACTGCCAGACAATTGGATTTGTGAGTAAATTGTTGGGATATTAATAAGCTGTTCGATTCTCATAGTCAGGACATGACAACTCATGACCTAATACAGATCTGTTAACAACATGTCTCTGAGGCAAGTTTCAGACCTAGTTCCATTATACAAGCATATGAAAATTGCAAACTTGACAGAAGGCCTCAGTTCAATTGTGCGAGAAGGGCTTAAAAATTTACAAAACACCCCCAACGAAAAATGTTTTATGAATTAAAAACAAGGAACAAAAAATAAATATTAAAGGAATTTAGCAACTACAAAAATTCACCATCGAGGAAAAGAAAATGTGGCGTGTTCGGACGAATTTGTAAGATTTTTTTTTATATGGAACGTCAATATTAAAAATAACCATCTATGAAAGTCATTTTTTTAGAATGTTCTCCATCCCCCCCCCCTTTTTGTCTTTATGGTGCATTTGTTTTGTATAATTTTACTATTTCTTTTGTATTTATAAAAAAGTTGGAATTGTTTAAAATGTAAACTTTGATTTTTTTTTTACAATAAAGACTGGACGTGAGGGTAGTTGTTACCCGAGAGGTAGGTTGTAGCTCTAAACCCTCTTCGGATGAGCTCGGTTCCTCTGGGCATTCATCATCATCATCTCCATTAATATATATAAAGAACTGTAATTTTATTACATATTTTTTTCTACAGCAGGGTTTGTATTAGTCTTTCGAGCTAATTAAATATATATATATATGCATTTATTTCCAAGATTGTACTCTGCCTTATGCGAATTCATCTCAACGAATGTCATCATACTCACCTATCATATGAATTTTGGAGATATTGCAGCATATGTGTGTGTATTAATGTCTTTCTAAGAATATATAAATTTCTTATGTACTCTACTATTTAATTTTTGTAAGAGGCAATCCAAAAAAAAAATGAAGTACAGCTCTGAGTATACATCAAAATTATAACTTCATGTCATTTGCTTTGAAAACTTACTCAGAAAAATGTTATAATTTGTAATTTGACTTACATTTTTTTTAAAAATATTTGTACAGATTTTATAATTTACATGCAACGATCAAAACTAAATACACGCAAAAGTTAAAAGTTAAAAAATTAACCTGAAGATAAAATAAAATAAAATAGTACGTGTTTGTCGCATTGAAATGTAACAATTTAAAGTAGTTGTTTAACATTTGGGTAAAAATTCAAAAGGTTGGGAAAGAAAGCTTAAAGTCATTGAAATTAGAAACATTCCGAACAATGAAAGGAAAACATTTTAATTATGAAAGGAAAAAAAAGTTTCCGAACATTTTCTAGAATGCTAAGCATTCAAACGACAAATCATTCGAATGCATAATGAAGAAAGAATTCGAAACATTTAGATAACAAAACAAAACATTTGAAACATTCATCAGGAAAAATCACGTATGTGTGTGATCTCTTGTCTCATAACATACAAACCACAATACACGAGAGTTGTTGCCTAACACCTTCCTTACATGCACGTGTATAGAATCATAAAAATGTCCGCAGCTGAAACAACAACTCAGAAATCATAGCTCTATCAGAACGCTATCTGCCGGCTGAAATTGAAAAGAATTATTTAATTTGCTCTATCGAATATCTTTTTCTCAATTATTACAATACTTTTTCTGAAATGAGATTCAAAAAGAAACGGAAAAAATCGATCGTTTTTTTTTTATTTATTCTTTTTTTTTCTTTTTTTTTTTACAAATGGATATGTTTTGTAAGATTACCTCTTAAAATAGAACGAGATATACCTATAAGGAAAAGGAAAGCAAATGTTTTTGAGATGTTATAAGAAATATGGCGTGTGCTTATCTCTATGAGTTTTGTCCTCTAAAAAAGAAAAAAAGAAATATTTTCTTTTTTTTCCTTTCAAAGAGCGTATAATAAATGCTGAATAAAATAAGAGATGTGCGTGCGTAAAGTTTGATAAATCTTTTTTTTATCTGCATTTTGATGGACGCTGCTTTTATATGTAAAGTTTGAAGGCAATCAGAAAAATTCCGAAAGCAATTTAGCATTTATAATGCTTAAATGTAAGCATTTAGATTATTGTTGTGTGATTGACTAGAGAATTCTTGCAAAACTTGTTTATCTTTTTAAAAATTCCTAATTAAATTTTTTTTATGATTTCTAATAAAATTTGCAGGGTAAAATATATTTAATTTTGTTACTTTTAGGTACAAATAACAAATTTAAATTTGCTTGACTCTGGCTGGCAATTTATTATTTTCCTTTCAGTATATATGTTGCAACTTTCAGTAAAAATGACATTGAAACAGTTGTTTATAAGAACCATCTAAAAATATTCTGAAGTTTAAGATCAAGACGGAATTCAAAGTAATATGAATTGATTGAAATTGTAATTATTGAACTATTCTTCAATTTTGCTGAGCAAAATATGTTAATAAAGACGTATAAAATTCGAACGTTTCCCTTTACACTTTTAAAATTATTTCTAAGCCTCCCTTTTGGTAATATATCTGATTAGAAATTAAATGAAAAAAAATGTGAAGGTTAAAAGTAAATATTATTTAAACATTCTTATAACAGCTTCTGAGGGAATGAGAAAAAAGATCCAGAAATATAAAATTACAAGAAGTATTTTGAAGTAAGTACCATTTTGAAGTATTGCCATCGTAGCGCTGCAGTCAACGTTCCGAGCATGCGCCCTAACTACTTTTATCTGTTTCAGGGATGCCCAACCAGTGGAGTAAGAATAAAGTGCAGAGTGAAAGAAATAAACACTTCCGGAAAATATAACTCCATAATATTAATTCAAGAGTCCTTGCTCCATATTGCTTCTTTTGAGTCAAGTCCCTGTCCATTCTATCGTCCCTGTCCAGACATTATACAAATTGTTATGCAAATTAAAATTCTGTGATATCAAATTGATATTCAACATCGCTAATTTATTTATACCAGGAATACGCATCTAGTGTCCCGAAAACAGTTCTTTTGCGTCTTGCCAAAACAGTTATAAAATCCGCTTTGAACCGAGATTGCTTTCCCGTAGGCCATCAAGGATTCGTCTTCTGTTTTTCACTATTAGGAAAATAGAATTCCTTTATTAGGTAAACAAAGTAACTGAAAGTGTTCCTACAAATAGATCATCTGCAGAGATTGGAGGACGAGGTCACAAGGAGATTCCAAGGTTGTAAGAAAATTAAGTTTAAATTCAATTTACATTGTTATCCCACTGCTGCATATATTGATACAGCACTGAGGAGCTACAGCTTGAAATGATTGACTTGCAGTCGGAATACAGTGTGAAGAAATGTTTAATGTTATGACATTGATTTTTACAGATCTTTGTCACCTGAAAAACTTTTATGTAAGAATTAATTTTCTAGGAAGTTGTTCTTTATATTTTAATCAAAATAAATATGTGAGCAAAGTTTTTTTTTGCATGAAAATCAACAATATAATGCAAGTTGGATGACATAAACCTGCAAGAAATTTCATTCTTGATTTAAAAAAAGTTGTAGAAAAGTATTGTAAGATAGAGTACTGTAACGTCTGCTCGATAGCAGAACTCTCCTCATCTATACGAATCAAGATTGACTTATGGAGGGTCAAGTTGTCCAGATGGGACATTGAGTCTCCAAAAAAAGCACTTGTTGTATCTTACGCCGACACGTGTAAGATACAACATTTGTGGCGACTTCAATTACATTCTCGTCACGGAGAATGTAATTGAAGTCACCACACCCTTTCTCTTTTCCCGACCTGCAGACTGCTGCTTGTAAAACGCTCAATCGGAAAGAGGCTGCGAGTTATATCCCCTTTGTGTTGGGTCCCTCTCACACATATGGATCTCAGAAAACTTGAATAGAGAGAACTATCAGCAAGCCGAGACAAATAGGCACACTCTATGAAATGTAACAAGAACTTATAGCTTCCAGATGTTGGATACAAGCCTGTTTCGTTGTTGAGTTCAAATGTGTCGGCCGATTGTTCACACGCACCAATGGAGTAGGACTACGGTCGGGTACAAATATATTACACCCTCCAATGAGAGGTGACTAGTGTTTGAAAGTGACCCGCCCATGGAGTTAAAAGGAGTCAGCTCGGAGGTGGACAAAATTTCTCAAGCTCCATCAATTTGCCGAATTTTTCGCCCTTTAAATTTTGAGTTTGCGGGGCCAACCGTCTTCAAGAATTAAGACGTATGGGCTCTCGATCTCTTGCCTTATACCAAAGAACTGTGGTCTCAAGTTTTGGGTTTTGTGAAGACTCTCGGTTGGGTTTCCGGATGAAGCCACGCTCAAAGACTTACTGATGAACTTTGATTACTGAGGAACTTTGGCGAATGGTGAAATATGGCTTGCGGAGTCAGCGGCGAAACGGCTGGTGTGCCTGAAATGAACTTTGAACAAAAACTTTTCCACAGCAAAAGGCTGTACTCTTTAATATTTGAATATTGAATTCATCGTTTATTTATTATTATTTACTCTAGAAATAAAATGTCCTTTGGCAATTAGCTGTGTGACATTTAACGCTATTTTACAGAACATTTGTCTCATTAAACTGATTCTTAAATTAAATGTGTATGCAGCTATGGATAATATGTAATTAGCACAGTAAATAAACTGAATAAAACTGCTACTATCTTACTTAATTAACATACTTATATATATATATATTTTTTTTATAATGAATGCAATCATTTTAAAGATATTCCCATCCGGTATCCTCCGCTCCACAACGTGCCAGCAAGATAAAACAAGTTGCCCACCCCTGATCTACACTGCTGCATAAGGCCAAAAGTAGATAACATCTGGTAAAGGTTCATTTAGTGGTCAGAGCCATCATCTCTTACAACAGACCTCGTTAGTCTGATTTTAAACAAGGTGACTTAATTGATTCCATCCAGACAAATGTTCTGAATACTTAACATAGAATACTGTCCCCTTTGTGTTATCTCAACTAGTGGTAATGAGAATGTGACTTGTTCCTAGGGGCAGGGGCATCTTAAGACTTCTTGTGGCCCTAGACCCCTACCTAAAAGTAGGCCCTGTGCCCCAACACAAATATAGGCCCCATTTTGACTCTCAAATTAGGTTGTTAAGGCGATATGGTACCCTAAAAATTATTAAACTGTCGAAAAAAAGTTTATTGGCTTATTTGATACCCCGAATCTTTATAAACATGCCTGCAAAATTTCAAAGCTTTACCTGCATTTTTCATTGAGTAATTGAGCAATGTTTGATGCTAAACAGCAACTACCACGCCTACATTTCAGATTATCTGCTAGAAAAGAGCCTGATAAAAAACGAATTAATTATTTTTCTAATGCGCATCAATGAGATTGACATTATATATGCAGTAATAAATCATTTTGAGATGGAATTGTGCAATTCATGCAAAAATTCTAGTTTGTGAATTATTTACTGGGAAGATCAAATGGATTTGGTCAAGATTTAAAAGTTGCTTTTTATGATATTATTATGAATGAAATTAAAACTTCAAAACGGATTCTCCCAAAGCACAAATACTAAATCTCATTTTTATAACTCAGATAATTAAAAATCTAATTCGCAAGAATAGAAAAACTCTCCCATTTATATATATTTGTTTTTGGTGATATATATACCCCATATGTGCGAGATTCAACACTTTTATTATTAAAATATTTTAAGATATTTATTTAAACAAATGCACATATACAGTTCTTAGATTTTGATGTATTTTACCTATAAATTGTTATTTGATTTTGCTTTTATTCGTGTACAATATTTAACATGCGAAGGCTTTTAAAATCATGGAAATAAAAAATAAAGGCATAAACATCTTTTGCACATGTTTGCATTAGCTCTGAGCATGGAATTAGCTCTGAAGTGTGTGTATTTATTTTTTTTATAATTATTAAGATAAAATTTTATGAAATATTGATTTTTCATTCATTTTTTTCCATATATTCATTATGGTAGTATATTGTTTAATTGTTCTACATTTGTGCAATTTTTTATGGTAAGTAGTTTTAAATAATCAAATTAACATTTCATAAAAGTTTCAGACTATTCGATGAATATTATATCATGCTATTCATGGAATGAAAACTTCAAACTCATATTTCTCCATGTTGAATTTTTGTACATATACTGTTATTCAAAACCCTAAGGCTTTTTTGATACTGGAAGTATGAATTTGAAATTTTTTATACATGTTCTGAAATGTATGTTTTCTAAAACTGTGCATGGAATTAGCTCTAACATGTTTAATACTTTTTCTAAAAAATTTCAAATTCAAAATTAATGTTTTTTTGGGAATTTTCGGAAGTTTAACTGCTAAAAAAATTAATAAAAATTTAAAGAGCAGCAGCAGAAAAAATTCCATGCACAGTGTTATGTAGTATGTTATAAGGTACATGGAAAAAAAATTTGAAAGAAAAGAGACACATTTAAAAAGGCCTTAGGATTTAAAAAATGCTTAAAAAAGCTAAAAAATTTAAATTTTACAAACATTTTGCAACAAATTAAAAAAATTTCGTTTGAAATTATTATTAAATATTAACCTTTATTAAATACAATTAAAATCAAATATCTAATATTAAAAATAAAAAAAATTGTGAAGATGGTACCATATTGCCTTAAATACTCGTACAAATAATACCCCAAAACCAACAAATGTGCATGATTTACAATCGTAGAAACCGGCTAGACTGATTGCCGTCTTTTGACTGACCATGTATGGTGGTAGGCCTAGGCTTGTACGTGGACGATAGTCATCCCATGTAACCAGTTGACATAACGTCCGAAAATCCCAGTTTTTCGGAGAATACAACCGGCAATGACTTTTGACCGTTGAAATTATTAGAATTATGATCTTATTAAAGGCTGAATCGAGAACGAGAGGAGGCCCCCTTTCCGGCCGAGGCCCTGAGCTTGGACCCAGTTGGCCCATGCTTTGGGTCGTCCCTGCCTAAGGTTGCGAATTGATTGAGTATGAAGAAATACAGACAATTCTTATTTATAATGTTACATTCCCAGACATCTGCTTTGTTAACTATCACTTTCTTCTAGAGAGCCAAGTAAGGGCCCCATCTCTATGACTCATTTTATTGTCGCATGTTTATTGTTGCAATAAAATTGTAACCACGCTTCACTCTATGCGTCACATAATTAGTTTTTACTGCACAGTTTGTAAACAGTTATACAGCAAAACAGTAGGTGACACATTAAGAATGTTTTTGTTAATTGAGTGAAAAACGAAGCAATTGTGGATTCATAGCATAGTTTTTTTATCTTTTGCTTATAAGACAAGTAAATATATTTTTAATTCAATATTCTTGATTCCTTACAAACAATTAACAATAATTATTTAGTAATAAGTATTAATATTAATAATTCTGCATGCCCTTAATTTTTTTCTCCAGGTTCGTACACAATCTAAAACTTTTATTTAAACTGAATTTGTTTTTGAAAAAGAATTTTGCAATTTGAGAGCTTTATTTTTAATGTGAAATCAGCATTATTTATTTAGAGTCTAGTTATGCCACGTTCCTACAGATTATGCTGCGGAAGTTTGCTATAGATGTGACTCTAGTAATCAATTCGATTTTTTACATTTTCACGAGCACTACAGTGTGTGAGTGCTATGTAATTTGATGCATCAACTGTCTTGCTCAATATATTAAATCTTTTATCATAGTCTTTTCTTGTAGTCAGTTACTCATTAGAAACATTTAAAATTATTCAAAATTTAATCAATATATCTGCCACTCAAGAAGCTTGATTTTGCGACTTAAACTGTAATCCACACACATACACAAACTCCTTTTTCATTAAAACCTCCTTAAAAATATTCTTAAAATTAGGTATAAAATTAAAAAGTACTTTTTTCGTTTTGCAGGCGCAGGCGATAAAGTCGCCAAAAATGATACAGTCGACGCCAAACGGATTATTCTCACTGGTAACCTTTTACCACCGCATTTTCAATACAAGTCCTGATCTTCTCTTATCAGTAACGTCTTTTTCATAATACATCAAACAGGGATGAAAAACCTATGAGAATTAATATTTATTTATATTTCATGTGTATATTGTGTGTTGTCGCCAATAACACCATGGCGAGATGCGCTGCGCTGGTGAAATGGAAAAATAACAATTAAAAGTATACTGAAATACATCCGGTAGCATGTTTCCTTTTGTCTACTTTATTTGTAACATTTCTTGACAGGTTTTTCTAAGTTATTTCTGTAATTAACTGTTTGAATTAGCATTTATTTTTTTAATTAAAAGTTATCCTGTTTTTCTCCCAAAATGAAAATCCAAAAATAAAATAATTGAATTACTTTTTTTTTTACCTCGAATAAAGCAAATAAATTATTTTTCTAAACTGAGGTTTACAAAATCGTTCCGAAAAATGACACTGTCCTTTGAAAATATCTTTAAAAAGATTTTTTCAGCGCCCTTTTTAAAAATCAGGTTTCTAACATTAATAATTCACAAAAAAAAAAAAAAAAAAAAAAAATTTACTTGAACCATTTTAGAAGCTTTTAAGCCTCTAAATATATGTCTACCACAAAATATTAGAGGTCATTATTTAATTTAACACAATTACGAAAATCTTTTTTTCACGTTTTGAATTCTTAATCACCAAGAATGGAATAATTAATTAACGAAAGTAATAATTAATTCAGATGATTTTCTATTTTCGACTGCATTTTCTAATTAATTCGCACAACATCACAAAATGTCCTAAGTACAAAAAAAAGAACAGAATTGTGACCTTAAAAACTCATTGTCCTTGCAAAATTTATTTTCTTATTCTTTAAGTTATTTTCAGAATTCGGAAGGGAAAAAAAAGACTATATAACTTCCAATCTATTTAATTAACAAGTGAATCATTTTCGTCTGCTTAGCAATTTTTATTCGCTCTGACATTTCTTTTTTTCTTCATTTTCTGACAGGAAATTTCTCACAGCATAATATTATTAAAAGCTGCTAGTTAAGGGAGAAAAAAGGCTACAGCGAACTTTTCAAAAACGTATTTCGTTCTCTTTTTTTCTGCTTCATTTATTTAATGCGAGATCATGATACATTCTTCCGCAAGAGTTAATCTTAGATTAAGCAAAAGTAATATTTATTTTGTGATACGATCTCCCGATAATTGGATTCGTCGCAGAACAGTTCAATTATTTTTCCTTTCTCTCCATACAGCTACAGATACTTATATTAATATTAAACACAGGAAGTTAATTAAATATGCTTAAAGATACTTTTCATAAAAAGGAAAAAAAAAGCATTCGACTTATCATTGTCATTTTATCGAAGTCATAAGTATTGTGTACAATAAAGATAGTAAAAATATTTGAATTTCTTGAATTACAAAGTGTTAAAAGCTTACCGTGAATAAGATTTTCAGCATAAAATTTAACATCCAGATTATGATTTTCTTTGTTTACATCTAGGTTCCAATTTTTTTGATAAGAAAGAAATTTTAAAACTATATTCGTGTGTTATCTTTCAAAAATTTGCACAATTTTTAACTTCATTTTCCTATTTAAAAGTACTATGCTGAGTGAAGCAATGTAACAAGATTTTAGTATTACAATGTTTAGCAATATTATGTTCTGTTATCCGCACGATAATGGAGTTTTCCAGCAAGACAACAATATCCCTCACAAGTCACTGGCTGGTTGGAAGAGCCTTCCTCTGACTTTTCTGTCATAAATTGGCCACTTAGAAGCCCAGGCTTAAATGCTATTGAGCATCTTTGGGATGTTATGGAACAAAGCGCGTGAAAGGCCCTCTCACAGCACCAACGAACCTTACTGAATTATGGACAGCTTTAGCCAATATTTAGCAAGTCATTCCCGCGGAACTTTTCCAGAAACTTATAAATCTATGCCTCACCGTGTAGCAGCCGTTATCAGGGCCAGAGGAAGCCCAACTCGTTACTAAGTAGGTATCTCTAATTCTCTAATTCTCTTACTTCTAATAATTGAAGTAAGATAAGTCTTATCTTGCTTCAGTATACGTATATAATACGTTTTTCTAGTAAATAAAATATATTTTAATGCAAAGATCAAAGTTTACATGAATTTGCTGAGTGTGTTGAATTAAATAATTCAGTGTACTTTCTCTCTTTTTTTTTCAATATGTAGTGTAAGTAAAGAGGTAATCCGCGCTTGGTCTCTCATCTACGATCTCTGCGACCTCAGTCCCTGCAGTCCCCGTTCATTGAGCCGCCAATCGATAATCATTGCTGTCCCTTGTATTTCGGTAACACGTCAGATTGTTGATAAGAACGCTGTGACATTTTTGAGTTCTTGGACACCTGCGACTTCCCGCCACGGCTGGATCAGCTTCTTTAGGAGAATTGGTCACCATATGTGGAAGGCACCTGCATTCGCTAATATATTGCGCGGACGTGTCTTGGATAGCCCCGGCAATCTTTGACACCAGAAGAAGCCCACTCCACCCACAGCCGGATGTAACGAGAAGAAAAGACGCCGACGGCGGCCAACACCAAACCCTACAGGGGGGGGGGGGCAGAGAGAGAGAAACTTCGTGGTGAACGGTCACCACAAGACTCCTCCCTCACAAAGCAATAGAATTTGGGACTCTAAAATAATCTAACTGTACTAAGTTGTAAATTAATGTAAATAATATCTGTGACTTAATTAAACTAAATTTTTATTTATCAAATCACGCTACCTTTATTTGTTTTAAACGTCACATAAGGAAGCGTTAGGCCAGTTTCATTCGAGGCAACTTTGTGCCACAGTCTGCTTGTTTCCTGCCATCACACTTCTAATGTGAAGAGAGGAGAAAATTCTTTTAACGCAGACGTAAAGTTGACTGAAAAAGTTAGTGCCTGACTCATAGATGCAGTGAAGCAATAAAAAGCTTTCTTCATCTTCAAAACACAAGTAGCTGGTTGTAAAGAGCGTAGCTTCCCCTATATCATTTTATGTTAGTCAACTAGAGAGGAGGAGAACGTGGTTGCGTGTGGAGTCAAGGATGTCTTAAAACTTCGTGAGCCCTAGACCCCTATGCAAAATTAAGCAGTTAAGCACCACCTGTGACACTTAAAAGTAGACAGTATATTGCGTACGTTGTCAAATACTCGTACAAACAGTTATGGCGTACACCAGTGGTGTTACACTAGTGGCGCACACAAAGGGAGTCCCCGTGTACAGAGCTCCCCATAGCCCTTGATTTTTTTTCGATTGATTATAATCCTGTGCATATACTATGTAAAATTAAATTAAATATTGGTCATTAATAATTAATTTTATTAATTAATGCTAACTATTTATTGAATAAATTATTTTTTACTGTTTTTGTTCCCGACAATCGGCAAAATTAAAAGAAATCGTTGGGCTATGATACGAGAATGGTAGTTATTTACTTTAGTTATATACCCCCACCCCCTTGAAAATTTCCTCTGGGCGCCACTGTCTGACACAAATAAATATACATAACTCACAATCTCACAAACCTAGTCACTAACCGGTTCAACTGCTCGGCAAACTGCTGGCTTTTGGAATAAATAAGTAATGATGGTATATGGTGGTAGGCTTAGGCCTAGATATGGACGAGGGTCATCATATAATAATGCAGTCTTGTCACTGTTGCCAGCTGGCATACAGTTTGAAATTCCCAAGCTTTTTGGAGATTATATGCGAGAATAACGTCCGACCATTAAAATTATTTGTATAAGGCTGAGTCGAGAAAGAGACGAGGCCCCAACCGAGGGGGAGGTACATGCCTTAAGACATCCATGGTGCCAGTTAACCACGTGTATTCAAAACTACCTTCCTACTGTCTGCTCCTTCTGTTAGGTGCTGTACAAGTTGATTTGTATGAAAGGTCCCTCAGGAGCTGTGAGGGCTTATAAAACGACCTATATCGATTACTTCCTTCTCGAAGTTCTGTATGACCATAATTCAATCCTTCCTGTCAACATCGTCAAATGGTAGTATCACTCCGATTCAAATATCGAATTATCCTGCGATTTGATTTTCTTGCCTCCTTTAGTTCACCAGCATGTTCCCTCTGAAATTGTGCCATCTACTTATACTGTTCGCGAATTCATCCACGAGGCATTGGTGCAGTCCTCATAGATCAACGGATCCACGCGGACATTCTCATGGAAATCATGCCTTAGCTTTTAGAATGAGCTCAATTTTATATTCCATCCGGTGGCTTCGCCGCAATGAGTTGAATCCCCAAATAACCCCTTTAATAAAATTATCTCAATTTTTTTTTAAGAATATTCAAACTAATAGCTTTTATACAAATTTTTTTCGAATTTTTAAAGATTATAGAGTTTATTATATTCGTTAAAAATCGTGTCGCCATCTATCGTGAGCAAAATCGTGCTGTCACCTTCATGGGCTCAAAGCTTAGGCTAATGACAGATGTATCTCTAGCCCGCTGCCATGATGAATTTCGTGGGCCTCGATCTGACTACGTCAGACAGGTGGCATAACAATAACAACCACAAAATAAAATCTTTTTCATTAATAACATTATAAGGAGTATGACAACACTTTAAATAAAAAAAGAACTCTTTTGTAAATTATGAAACATGCACTCAACTTTTCAAATATCTCGATGGAGTGAAACAAATAAAAAAGAGTCGAGCTTCATTTAAGAATAAACAGTAATATAAAAAAATTAAATCAATTCCTACTTTGGTCAACGAAGAAAAATTTTATTTTAGTTAATTTTGATTATATAGCTACAATTAATATAAATATGTATATACAATGATCACACACACACACAGTAGCGCACACAAAGATTTTTTCAAGGGGGGTGTCCATGGTCGAAAGTCCCCCAACTTGTATCATACCTCAAGACATCATCACTTGATTCTTCTGATTTTGTTAACAAAAACAGTAAAAAAGAAATTATTGAATAAATAATTAGCATTAATTAATAAAATACAATGTTAATTACAAGTACTTAATTAAATTTTTCTTTATTGTATATAGGATTATCATCAATCGAAAAAAACTCAAGGGCTTTGGGGGAGTCAAGACCCCTTGTGTCCGCCATTGCATATGACAGAATCACAATATTAAGTGACAAAATAGAAAGCGATTTTGATTGCTATTTTACATTTTCCTGTCTATATATGGTGTTGGACTATTTTTTATTTGTTACTATTTATTCATTAATTAAATTTAATTATTCTAATAAATTAGTGTTGGCGCCAGTTGGCGAGAATTCTTTGTATAGATTTAGCTCCGAGTCAACTGTTTGATCCTTTTTGTAATCAGATTGAAAAGTATAGCGATCCCAAATGGTAGGGATCCGTTTTGCTTATCAAAATTAGTTGAATTATAGACCGCTTAATTATTTTAGTCAATAATAGTACAGTAAAAAAAGAAATCACATTCTCAGAAATTAGGCAGTTTCATGTGCGATTCGAACCCACGACTGCTGAATTAGAAGTCCAACGAGCTATCCATTGCGCTACAGGGGCACAACGAGCGATTTTCTTTTCTATATATGCTGTTGGACTATTATTTTTGTATGTTAGTATTTATTCATTTTTTTAAATGAATTAATATTTAAAAAACTGTATTAACATCAAGCGCCATCCACTACAATTTTAAAAAATGTATTTGAACTTGAATGAATTAATGGAAAATATTTTATTAACGATTGAAAATTTGAACGGATGTATATACTATATATATAAATAAATATATATAGGGAGAGAGTGAACTAATAGTAGAAATTGAAAAAAGACTAGAGTGGAAATTCAGAATAAGACCGCTGGAGTTTTGCTGAAACGCATCTCTGTATCCTTTGAAGAAGCTATTTCTAACATTGTTGAAGAGGAAAGACTTGTCTCAAGTACTGGAGGAGAAATAGGCGGTTTATCAAGTTTTGATGAAGAGTTTTCTGAGAAAATTTTATCCTCCGTTTTTAAAGATGTTGCTTGAGAGCCTGCTAAGCTTAACAAAAATACAAAAGTCAGTCTAAAATGCCAAAATCCATTTGAAAACCAAAATTTAGACTTCAGCTTCAAAGAAAAAATTTTATACCCGGACTTCCTGATAAGTTAATCAAAGTGAAACCAGAAAACTTAACTCGCGACTGGTTTCTAGTTTAAATTATTTCAAATGTTGAAAAGATCTTAAGATACTGCTTTATGTATTCATCATTGCAGAAAAATATATATATTTACTGCTTCTGCAGTAATTTTTTCTTAAATCATAGTAATAGGATTCTTTTTAACTATAAACATCAATGTCTACAGTTGTGACCGGAGGTTTTCTAAATTAAAACTAATTAAAATTTGCCTGTATTTCACAATGAGTGGTATAAGGTTGCGAAATCTAGCGATATTTTCCATAAGACATCAACCAACATATGATATAAAATTTGTCTTAGTATCTTTCAAGACATTACTAATTAAAAAGCAATACAGTCGACTCTCGATAATTCGAAGTTGGAGGGACCAATGAAAAACTTCGAATTATTAAGAGTACGAATTATCAAGAGGGTAGAAAAAATTCCTAAAATACACGAAGAGAATTTTTTTTCCTAACACATTTAAATTTGAAACTATGTAATAAAAAAGCAATTGTACATGTGAATAAAATTATTTTTAAAGTACTTTTAAAATGTACATAAATATTTTACAGAAGTTTAAAGTCCTGTGTATTAAAAGAATACATTCAATACTACATTCATACGCAATCCTACGCGCATCTCTTTTTCACAATAGCGGACCATCCTTTCTGAACACGTGTGTAGCAAGGCCACGTGTTAAACGGAAGATGTGGACGGCTGACAACAGGTGCGATTAAAGTCCCACTTAAAGGAATGAAAACAATAAGTGTCTTTTCGCCTGAGGAATCGGAAAACACTAAGAAGGGGTAGCAGACAGATAGTCATCAAAGGTGCTACGTTACAAGGGAGACACGCAGAGACAACACAAAGCAAAACTTGTAAGCTCCGACCTGTTTATTACAGGACAGAAGATGACAGAGTGAGTGTTCAATTTTTTTTAATTAATTTATTTGCAAAACTCCTCATGCTCCACATTGCATAATATGAGGCTTACAGATGTAAGTGATTACACAATTATATAATTTAAACAAAATTAAAAATACATCAATAAGATAAAAATGTAAAATAAAAAGGAAGGGAGGAAATACACGAATATAAATAAGGGGCGTTACCAACAAAAATTTAGAAATCTATACAGTAAACAAATTTTCTTAAGACATTAAGACTTTCAGTACAATTGACCAACAAAGACAAAGCAGGTGGCCAAAAAATACCTAAACGTTTCAACTCCTTTTTAAAATTTTCTCTTTTACAAAAAATATAGGTTACAATACAACAATACATCTTCCGCAGTTTCAGCAACCTAACCACAAAAACAAATATCACTTCCAATTAAATTAAACCTAGACAAATAGCTCTTAAATTTTCCGTGTCCTGTTAGAATCTGGGATAACATAAAATCAGTAACAGATTTCTTACATTTTAGCCGTTGATAAATGGTCGGAAAAACGTTTTAGTCCACAAAGTTTTAGGAGAGACCAAGAATTCAGTGTTCCAGGCGGAAACAGTTCTTTCCCAAGCTAAGTGTTCGAATTGTCGAGAGTTTTATAAGATAACTTTGAATTATATATATATATATAGCGTGTTGTATTCTGGCCAGCCACAGATTTTACCTCGAAATATTGAGTGTACCAAAATTTATTGTTTTGGCTCGAAATATCAAGAGTTTTTCTAGGGACTGAGCATGTACTTCGAATTATCGAGAGGTTCGTATTATCGAAGGTTTGAATTATCGAGAAGTTCATATTATCGAAGGTTTGAATTATCGAGAGTCAACTGTATATATATACATGTTACGTTGATGTTGGTTAAAGGGTTAGAGATTATTAATAATTAACAGATAAAACTGTTTATTTTAACAACAACTAATAAAATGGGACAAAACAATAACGATATTAATACATTTAAATGCGCGTCGTTGCCTAAATGGCTTTCATTTTTTTTATTTTTTTTATTTTGAAAACTTTTTCTTTCTCTGACGTCGGGGTCTGCCTTGCTCTGTCTCTCTCTCTCTCTTGTCTCTAATATCTGCGTAATTGCCACTAGCCTCCTTCCGAAATCAGCGGGGTTACGTGTCAGAGGAAATTCAGTGGCGCCCCCTTTACACACACACACACACACACACATATATATATATATATATATAAAATATACGTGTCACAGTGTTTGTCCGCGATAGACTCCGAAATTACTCAACTGAACATAATATAATTTTGCATACTGTGTGTCATTTCGTCCAACTTAAAACATAGGATGGTTTTTATTTCAATACATCACGCCATAATTTTTTTATTGCCGGAAATGTGAAGAATCCGGAAAAAAAGTTGCCAGATTCCCGTAAGGGAATAATCGCAAAATGTGGTATTGCTCATGTGTCTGCGGAAGCAGATATTGCAAACCAAAATGCACGAAAATTAAGTGCCTGGCGTATTTCGGGGTGTGGAATCCGATTTTCGAGACAGTTTCCAAAAATAACCGTAACTTTACCGGATAAAGCCGGCCGACTGTATTTTAGACACACCATAACAGGGGTTTACATTAAAAGCCTTGAATCGTGAAAACTTGGACCCTGGCGTACTTCAAAATGGATAACCTGAATCCTATATCCAGTCTGAGAAATAACTGTAACTTTGCCGGATAATTAGGGACGACCATTTCTTACGCAAATCGTGGCAAGAGCTTGCCCTTAATGTCTTGGTGCGGGAAAAGTGCGTTTCTGCTGTAATTCGGGATGGTGAACGTGAATTTGAAATCGAATTTTAGAATTTCTCGTAACTTTGCCAGATAATGCCGGACGAACCTAATGCCCCTTCAAAAGACTGAACTTGTCAGCTCAGAGGAACAAAGGTAATTTCCAGTTGTATCTAGGGGCGGGAAACGATAATTTGAAATCATATTTCAGAAACTCCACTAAACTTGCCGGATATTGTCTGATTAGGATATTGTCTCATTAGGAGAAAAGGCAAATGATTCGAGTCCCGCGTCCGGATTTTCATTATCTCTAACGACTGAACTTGCTCGCGCTGGAACATCAAAGGTCAGCTCCGTGTGCATTTCGGAGTGTGAAATGAGAATTTGAAATTGAATTTTAGGAGTTTCGATAACTTTGCCGGATAATGCAAGTCGACCGTATTTTAGACACACCGTAGCAGGGGCTTGCCTTAAAAGCCTTGGATTGTGAAAACTTGGTCCCTGATGTATTTCAAAACCAGGTGAGTGAGCATTAATGTAGCACTTTTCAGCTACACGAGGGCTTGTGGCGACTGACCGCGTAATTTTGAACCATGTTTAAGTGACGCGGAAGACACCTGAGCTAGTACAACCTCTCCTAACTACCACACCACACCAACGGGAGGACGTTTGAGCTCTAGACAGATTTAACGTGAATCGCTCCCCTACACGACGGATTTTCAATGGTGCTGGGCTCGAACTAATGACACGCTAGCTATGATCCGATGCCTTCACCACTTGGCTACCGCGGCCACTTGCCGACGTAGAGACGCAAAAAGTGGATCTTGATTGTATTTCGGAACTGCCGATCCGAATATTCTCACTCCAATACAATATAGTCTCATATCTACGTCAAATAATGCAGGACGAAAGTAGTTTGTACGAATTGTGGAAAAGGCTTGCTTTAAAATTCTTGAGGAGAGAGAAATGCTTTTCTGGTGTTTTTCTGGATGGGAAACAATAATAATGTGAAATCGGATTTTAGAAACTCGCGTAACTTTGCCGGATAATGCCGACCGACCGTAATGTCCCCCACAGAAACTGAACTTGCAGGAGCAAGGGCGTCGAAAGTGGGCACCGAATACTTCTCGGGGTGGGAACGAGAATCCGGATACGGATTTCAAGAGCTTCCATACATTTTCTGTATATTGCTGGAATGAGGTCAAATGGCTTTGTGTTTGAGTTCCACCTCCGGATTTTCATTCCCTGTAGCAACTAAACTTTCAGATGCAGTCGTGAGAAAACATGATTGCAATAGGAAATTGAATCTTCGGGCATTGTTGTCACTGTGTTAGATGGTGAAAAAACTGCACATTCCGCATCAGCTGCCATTGGACATTCATGAAATACAAGATACAATGTGTACCATTGAAAAAAGAGTGGAATTGCTACAGTATTGCAAATGAATTCAGTCATGATCAGGGTTAAGTGTACCATGAACCATAAACATTCACTCAAAGCATTACATAGAGCATTGCAAGATTTAAATGGCAACGAGAGAATATTCGGTATTGCTGTAGTATTACTGTCTGGTGATTTCTGACAGGCATTAACAGCCAATACACACTCTACTTTTGCTCACGATATTAACGCCAGTTTAAAATAATCTTTTTTATGGCGAAACGGGGAAACACTTCGACTGACCATAAACACACGAGTACATTTGCAAAAAGATCAATCTGAGCAAATATTTCCTAACCAACTACTGAATATCGTAAACAGTGAAGTAGAACTTCATCCCAATACATAATGCATGAAATAACCAGACGATTTCTGTAATGTTCTTTAGGCAAAAAGGAACTGATTGAGAATGTCTTTCCAGATATACTGTATAATTATCTAGATAGTTATTGCCTCTGTAATCCTGTTACTTAATCAGAAAAAATGTTGATATTGTGATGAAATAAACTTTCAGACACAGGGTTGTTGCCAGTTGATACAACGTTTTTTAAACCAATCGACACTATTGTTGATGAAAACATAACCGTAAGTTTTCCAACCGAGTTTTTGAATTCTCTAGATATATCTGGAATGTCACCACATAATCTTCGATTGGTTCCCTGGTCATTATCTGCGTAACTTAAATTCACCTAGATAATTCAAAGGTGCACGTTTGATCATCAAAAAATTATACTGGGAACTTATTGAAGCAAACATTTTGACTGTAAAGTTTGAACGAAAATTCTGTTCTGCTACTACGGAATTTATTGCCACGTATTCCACTGATACCGTCAGAATCTCTAATACGATTCAAAAGGCTTCAATTCCGATTCGTTTGACTTTCGCGATGACCATAAATGAATCTGAAACCGAACAATATTCATTTGATACTTGGACTTAGAAAATCCATGTTCCTCGAATGGGCAAGTAAATGTTACAGGCTCACGTGTGAGGAAACCGTTGAATCTATTTGAGTTAGCAAAATATGGGTTACCGAAAAATATTGCGCAATGATTAGCGATTAGTTGTATAAAATTATTTGTTGTTATACTTTAAAATGATAAAAATAATTTTAAAAATTGCAAAGAATCAACGTTATTCACCCCATTTATAAAATTAAATCTTCATATGTTGTTACTTAACGACTTCGTTAGTAATTCATGCATTATACTACACTCAAATAGGAGATGAATGAAATGCAAAATTAAAATAATTTGTTGTTTTATACTTTATTTCAACCCTCCAAAATTATAAACGAAGATTAATTTGACTGCATTGAATAACTTAGAATAATATTGAACTAACATATTAAAACAAAGCCACAGCAAATCGTGGCCGGGTCAGCTAGTATATATATATAATGATTCCCATTAATATGATTTTTTATAACTTTTTAATTATCTATGGTCAATCCCTCCAGGGGACCCACGTTTCAATAATAAACTGGCTGCCCGCTTAACTCGAGTCTTTGGAACTACATCTATCCACTCACCCAGATCATTTGATTTCCCGCTTACTATAAATACCGAGGTTTCTGGAAATCCTTTTTTTTCTTCCTGTTCTTGGTCCTTCGTAATGTAATCAACTGCAGCTGGCGCGTGCGTGTTTTCTTTGTGATCCTGTCTATATATGTCTGTGTGTCTCTACATGTTCAATGTACAATAAACCGGATTAACTAACCACAAGACTGCCTCATCAATTCCCTAAATATGCAACAATAACGGTAATAAATAGTGATCTTATTAAGAAATCCCTTCCACTGGCCACGTCTTTACACACACACATATATGCAAGATGTTGCCAAATTCGACCTGCAAATTCAGAGAGGTGATGCTAGGGAGCGTGGGGACGTCAAATCCCCATAGAACATGGGGTTGCAAAACACACTCAGTCGAAGTAATCCGAATAAACAGCTATAAAGGGTGTGATGTCGAATGGAATTAAGAGAATCAGTAACAGGTAAGAAATACGTTTATTAAAGTTTATTAAACGTAAAGCATGTTTACAATACACTCCAATTTAAATTTAGAAATGCAAAAACAAGGGATTGTCACAGTAATGGTTTGAAGTTGCGGCCGCGTATGTCATAGCACAGCCGACACCGAAGGATGAAGAATTGCCGGACGCATTCAAACAAATCTGGTGTGCAGGTGATGTGAGCTGAAGTGACGACGACCCGTGTCATAAGATCTTCCACTGTAGCCACCGGCGCCTCATAGACAAGCGATTTCAGGTGTCCCCAGAAGAAGAAATCCAAGGAACTGAGGTCCGGAGAGAATGGAGGCCAAGCAACAGGTCCACCACGTCCATCCTATCTCTCTGGATATGTAGCAGTGAGGTGGTTACGCAACGCAAACGATAAATATGCTGGTGCACCATCGTGCATGAACCACACGTTCTGGCGCGAAGTGGCCGGTGCTCCCTGCAGCAACTCCAAGTGGACTTGCATTATCAAACAAGGTATTTTGGGTCATTAACATTACATTAAATTTTATGCCACTACAGTGTATGTATATCCCCGCATTCGTTTGGTCATTCCCCTCGTCTGGCTCACCGTCCTCACGACTGCTACTATAACGAGATTTTCTCCGACTTAACATGTTTTGCGATTCGATGATCTCTGGTAATTTGTTGTCTCCATGCTATTTATAAATATAAGAGCAGGGGCAACATTTTTATGTAGTATGAGTGTGTAAAGTTGTCCTGTCCATCTTATAAATCAAAGGAACCAATTTTAGAGAGAAAAAACTATGGAAACAAATATTATGTTTTTGTAAGCCGCAGTTTTTGTATTCTTTGAAAAATAAAAAATATTTCCCGTATAACTGGAGTAAAATTCTAAATGTATAAAACCTTAGAACATACCACTCTACAAATAATTATGTCAACCCACTCAAAGTGGAATTTTCAAAACATATTGAAATCTGAGAATATGTTTAGGTTTTCTCAAAAATTATATACGACTTTCTTTTCTGAGAAATTCAGATGCTTCAACTTTATGTAGGCATAACTCGGCCAGTTTTTATCGTAATAAAATGAAACTTTTTGTGTTTACTTCGTTTTTGTGTGTGTGTGTGTGTACTGCATCCTTTTTTAAATATAAGTGATAGGACCTGGGGACCGTATAAAAATTAAATTTTTGTTATTTTTTTGCAAATGTGTTTTTTGGTTCGAAAAGCAAGTAAAAACATTATTTACCTTTTTTAAAACATTTTTCAAATTGGAAGTGCATATCTAAACCGAACGGTTCGGGAATTAGCTATTGGATCACATTAAGGCCGGATACCCTGTATATATAGTTCAAATTTTCAGTCGTTAATAAAACACTTTTTATTTATCCATTTAAGTTCATATATATTTTTTAAACTTGTAGTTGATAACACTTGATGTTAATGCAGTTTTTTTCAAATATTAATTATTAATTAATTTAAAAGATGAATAAATAGTAACAAACAAAAATAATAGTTCAACAGCGTATACAAAAAGGAAAATCGTTCGTTGTGTCCCTGTACCGCAATGGATAGCGCGTTGGATTTATAATCCAAAGGTCGTGGGTTTGAATCCTACCTGGGATGGCAAAATTTCTGCGAATGTGATTCCTTTTTTTTCTATATTTTATTATAATAATTAAATTAGATTAATGATTAAAAATAGTAACACAAAAGATAGTTCAACACCATACATAGAAAGGAAAACTGAAAATTATATTGCAAGGGAAATCACTTTCTATTTTGTAACTTAATATTGTTATTCTGTCATATGTATATACATATTTATATTAATTATAACTGTTTAATAAAAAGTAACTAAAACAAAATTTTTATTTGTTGACCTAAGTAGGAATTGACTCAAAAAAAATTTTTTTTTACCTAACTTGTTGTTTATATATTTCACTTCTGTACACTTCATGTGATGCTTGTGGTACATAAGAGTTATTTTATCTATATTGAATAAAAAAAAATTTCAAATATATATAAATACTTGCTTAGAACTTTAAATCCAGACCAAGCATTCATTTCCAACAATGTTTATTTTTCAGTAATTAAAAACTTATCCATTTGCTCAAAGTATAGGAAAAATTTACCTTGTGGTTTAGAATACATTTTTTTACAAATTACCTCCAAATATTTACTAATATTACAACGTATCATAAAAAAAATGAAATACGAAATGTGGAATTGGTTTGTCAATTCATGTTGTATCCGGTAAATTCAGAACCTGTTTCTCTCCTCGAGATATTTTCAATAAAAATATTCTGAGAAAATTCTATTTGATTTCATTTTTATACTCTTCTGCTAGAAAGAAAATGCAAGTTAAATCCGAAATTTCGAATATGGAATTTCAGGAAAAAGGAAATAAATCGTTTGTAGCTTTTTTCAGAAGGGAAGCCGCCTACAAATTTCGAATCAAGATGTGCGTTTCTGAGCGTAAGATAATCGAATAGTTTAAGCAATCACGGTTGTGGTTTTTGTATCGTCTGTGTGATTTAGAAGCTATTTCTTTATGTTAAAAATAGAAAATAAAATTTATGTTCGAGCTATTACTGTAAATACTAAAAGAAATCTAGCATTTACAAGGAATAAACGTACCTTCCGCAAACTGAATTGAAATGTTTTTTTAATTTGCTTTTGTGGTATTATTCTATTATCTATATTATAAATAATGCCCGCTAGGTGGTGACGTTGTTGGTTTGGCGCTGGCCTTGTAAGCCCAAGTTTGCGGGTTCGATCCTGGCCCAAGACGGTGGATTTTCATGATGCAAAAAAACGACAACGTCCATGTTGTATGATTTTGTGGCATGTAGAAGATCCTTTGAGTGCCCCAGAAAAATCAAATTCCAAGAGCAATCTCGCATCGTTAGAGCT